>AWUE01014615.1:0-68600 GCA_001974825.2 Corchorus olitorius
AAAATTTTAAAAATGTTAAAATAATTTATCCGACCTAAAAATGTGATAAACTATCCTCTTTAAACTTATATTTTCATTCAAAAAGGATTATGTATGATTGGAAATGGAAAAATGTCCAGTTGAATTCAATTATCTTAGTGCCATACATATTTGAAAATAGAATGGAATTGAATTTGAAGGATTAAGCAAAAGTATTAATTTGATGATGATGTAGGGTAGGATGAATGTTCTTCTCTTAACAAAAATCTTTTTATTGAAGACTTGGCCTAAAAAATACACTTTCAAAGAAATTATTATGAGCATATATATTTTTATTAAGTGGTGTCACTGTTGGTTGATACTGTTTTTCAACAAAATTTCTCAATGACCATGTGGATTAAATTACTATCATATTGACTTTATTACATTCTTCTTCTTCTTCTCCTTTTAGTTTTTCCTTATTCTACATAAATACTAGCTTCAATTTTCAAATTCAACTTAAACGACCCAAACAAACAATTAATATTTGGTGAGGGACAGAGTGAAGATTAGATACCCATAGTGACCAAGGGAGAGTCTCATAAAAAATCAGCTGTCTCTCAAACGAACATCAATTACCAGCCAAGGTGCTCCAATGTTTGCTGTGGGTGTAGGGACACATTTGCTCGTTATAGGTTGGTTGGTTAATTATACTACCACTACTATACCAAAAAGGAATAAGAATCAAGAGTTGTTTGCTTCCCTTTTTTTTTTTGAATTAAAAGTTTAGGAGCAGGGGTAGTTATCCATCTCTAAGGTTAGGGTAAACCGTCAATTTATTTTGGGATTTATGGATCCATTGAACTTTCACTTGCGGGTTTTTCGGAATTTACAGATCACCTACCAAATGGGAGACTGCAGTCAGCAGGATTCGAACTTAAATGGAGTGCACAAAAAGTCCGAACCTTAACCACTTGTGCCAACTCCCATTGGCAGTTGTTTGCCTTTTTAGTTCACCATTATTAAATACAAATCCACATTCTAAAATTTAAGCAATGTTCTCAATAAAAGTAGGGTTTTAATTATGGTTGAAAATTTTTAATTTCATATGACTGGTTTTATTATGATTTACTATAAGAGAAGGTTATTCTATATTTCCAATTCAAAATCCATAATCTTTCTATTATCTAAAAGAAGAACTAACCCATGCTTCCAATGAGGCTATATATGAATTTGAATTCATGATTATGATTTCTTTATAACGGTTTACATGAGATTTTTACTCTTCTTTGGAAAAGTGACAAACATTATAATTACTAAAGTAATTAACTTCTTGACCCCAAAGTCATAACATCATGGGTAATAAGATTTCGAAAAGGGAAAAATTCAAAGACATTCTTAAATATATTAAAAAATAATTAACCAATACCTCAAAAAAAAAAAAGATGAAGCAACTAAAAATTCTTATTACTACTAAATAAAAAACATTAGAACAATATAAGACTTGTTTGGGCAATGTTGGAGAGAAATGGTCATTGTAATGTAAAGCACATTCTTGTGAATGGCCAAATCAACAATTCTTCATCGTTTAGGTAAACTCTCATGAATAGGTCTTATTCTAATACAAATCAAACAAGGTAAAGATTAAGGAACCCCAAACATTCATTCTAGAAGAAGCGACATCGTTTCAACTCTAATTCCCAAAAACCGCGTTTGGGGATAAATGTTAGATTCTTCCCTTGTATAGACAGCTAGGAAACTGCTAAGCAAACGGAAAGTGAAGAACTGCAAAACGATGGAAAGCGAACTCAAAACGACATCACGTAGGCGAAGCGTGTCCTAAAGAAGTGGCATTCTATGTAATTTCCGCAAAAACTAAAGCCCATTATTGAGAATTGAAACCTCTATAAATATGGAAAGAAAGAAATGAAAGGAAAGGAAAGGAAAGTGATTGATTTCATTACGTGCTGGTTTAGTGTTTCAATCAGAAAACACAATTTCGGTGCTGTCATCGCGCTGTAAGAAACTATATACAAGAAGAAGAGCTCTCTCTCTCTCCCTCAAACCCACAAAAAAAGAAAAACCCTTTTTTTCTTTCTCTTTCGTTAATAGCAGTTGACAGTTTAAAAGTTTGGGAAGATCAGTATTTTCTTTGTATCAACCATGGAAGATCGTAGTAAGGAGGTAACTTTCTTTTTTCTTTTGGTTTGTTTATAGCTTCTATTTCTTCTGTTGCTGAGAAGAAAAAGGGTGGGAATTGAATTCTGGGGAAGTGCTTTGGGAAGTTTTTGCTTTTGTTTCTGATTCTGGATATATATAGTTATATATGAAGATGAATGAGTTCGGTTCAGTTGTTAAAAGTAATCATTTGAAGATGAAGTCTTTGAGATTTTAGAACTTTTATCTGTTTCCCCCTTTTTTTTGCAGTTCCTTACAAGGAATCAAGCAATTTTCTTTTTTTTTTTGTTTTTGTTTTGAGATTTCAAGCTTGGAGAGTTCATCCATGGATGACAATTATCAAGTTTTTTTTTTCTTTGAGACAAGAGGGAGAGGGGGGTAATTATTTATATTTATGGGTCCCCTTCTGTTTTACCTTTCCAGTCTCAAAAGGCGAAATCTTTAAATTTTTTCCCCCAGACATTCAACCATGTAATAATGTCACTTTATTCAAACCTCTGAGTGGAACTGTCAAAGCTGCCATCTTTATTTTGCCTTGTTTGACCTTTTTTCTAATTAATTTAGATTAAAAAAAGAAAACTAGATTATATGCGTGTTCTTTTAAGTATAACCATGGAAAAATCATAGTAATCACAAAGTTGTAAAAGAAACAGGGGAATAGTAGAAACAGGGTTTTATTGATCCAAGTACCACTGTATTATAGTAGTACTACTAAATATAAGTATTTTATTTCATAGGCTTCTGTTTTTAATGATTTTGTTTTTAACTTTGTCTTGAGCTTTGTGGCAGTCGGCTAAATGATTTCTTTGCCATGTATGTATGTGATTTACAGAGTTGAAATGCATGAAGTTTTGACTTAGAACTCCTAATAAACATTTTTATTTTAGATAAAACTAAAAAGAAGAAAAAAAGAAGCTTTGAGAGTAGTTTTTCAGAGAAGATATCAGCATTGGGATTACAAGTTAATGTCAGCTATTAATCGCATTCTTGTTTTTAGAGACTTTTTAATGAGAGTATTTTTTTAAGTGTTGTTTTTTCCTCTTGTCTAAGATTATGGTAAGGTGTTGGCCACTAACAATGGCATATATGGACTTTATTAAACTAAAATTCTATGACTTTTTCTTTTCTATGTTAGTGGTCAGACAGCTTTTGGCCTAAAAAAAATTGGATATAAAGCATCTCCCTTTTATGAAACACTTTTCATTGAACATTATTATGATTAATGACCAGATTCAAGAGAAGGAACAATTCATTCCCTTCTCTACATATTGTAGTTGATTGTTGGCTTGTTTTGCTTGAACTTTTGAAACAAGCATTGATTCTTTTCCTAAGGTTGGTTTATTAATGTATTGATTTGGTTCATGAATTTATGCAGAAAAATGCTCCATGGCTGTCAGTGCCACAATTCGGGGACTGGGACCAGAAGGGACAGCTGCCGGATTACTCTCTCGACTTCTCAAAAATCAGGGAAATGAGGAAGCAGAACAAGAGGGAAGTTTCAAGAGCCAGTCTTGGAAATGAAGAAGAGCTCATTAACCCAACTGCCACCAGTGTTAGCACTGCCCCTAGTGATGATCACCATCATCATCACTCTCCAACTGTAAGATTCCCCTTCCACTTTCTTCCCAAATGCTTTATTTATTGAAATATTTATAGATAATGTTGTACTCTAAATATGCTTTTCTAATTTTGGTTGGTAGCTTTAAATATGGTAAGTGCCTTATGGGAAGGGAATATAAAGTTATAAACTTTAGTGGTTATGCATGTGCTAGGGGTGGTGGGGAAGCTGCTTAGTTGGATCATTAAATCTTTCTTTGATATTTGCTAGCACAGTAGGTGGCAATTAATCTGTGCCATATAACTCAGCCCTTTATAAAACCCTATTAGTTCACATTGCAACAGCCGGAAATTGGATTACTTATCAAGTTGGCTTTGATTGACCTAGTTATAGGAATAATTTTCTGATTGTTTTGTATATTTGTGGTCAGCAAATTAAAGATAAGGACGCTGAAGATGGCGGAAATTAAAATTTGTATTGTTGTGCTGATTCATAATTTGCAGTGGTCAAGATATGTTGTATACATTTTTCTTCACTTGACTTTTTCAACATTGACAAATTTTGTGATTCGCATGTCCTTAGGAGGCATGTGGTCCTCTTTCTCTGATAAGCACAAATAAGCTTGCGAAATTAATCTGGGAAATGCATTATGGAAATCTAGGATCCTTTCAGGACAAAAAACCGGTCTTAATTTATGATAAGGCGGTCTATATCTCTCAGATCGGGTATCCATTGATCCTGCTGAAACAGTCATGGGGTTCGATAGTGGCACATCATCAGCATGTTTCTACTGTTTTTATCTATGAAATGCATGGTGGAGATGTGTGCCAAAAGATTGAAGAAAGTGCTTAGAATTAGAAGTACCATAACTACAATTAATAATTCATATTACACCTTCCCTAGGTCACACGTGAGTGCAAGTGGTGCACATGTGGTAGATGTTTTGTTTTGTCCATATAATTTATTTTCCATGGCTGTGGGTGCTTTGGCTCATTCTATGTTAGAATTTATTCCTTCTGCACCTGAAAAACAAAAAAGTAGAAAAAAGAAAAGTGGAAAACTGCTTGCAAGATGTTGACAGTGCCGTGGATCTAATAATTTGACATTATTTGTTCTGTTTTTGGAACTTACTTACTCCAACCTTGATGCGCCATTTTCGCTTTGTTGTTGCAATGATCCTCTAATGGTGCTTGTCATTTCAGCTCATCGTCTCACCCCGCTTTTGTTTTCTTTGACAGACAAGGAGGAGTATCTTCAGCTACTTCAACTGTTGCGTCAAGGCCTGAGATGAGATCCCGGAACTTAATGTTAGATGGTTTTAAAAGCTACCTTTGATGACAATGTATCTAAAGAGCACTCTCTCTTTCCCTTGTATGCTTTTGTTTTGCCAATCTCAGTTTTTCGCCTTCGCTTCTCTGTCACTCCCCTGTTTTTCTGAGATAGGAAAAAATGGTATTGCTTATTAAATCTGGTGATGATTTATGTGATTTCCTCCTCCCCTCATTTCTTGGGTGCTAGTATATCATAGAAACTTGATGTAATTTGAATGACCATTAATGGAGGAGTTAAAAAGAGGGAATTTGAATGTGAATTTAAGAGATTAGGCTGTAATCCCGGGGATGTGACATGAAAGAAAATTTGATTGGAGAAATGAAGAATCATGTGGCTAATCCATGAGGGAGATGGGGGACTAATTTTCGTGCACATGCTTCAATTCATGGGTCTGTGTCAATCCTGCAATTAACTGTTTTGAACCAACAAATGGTTGGCATGTCGATAGAAATCCTTGTTACATACGGTCTATAGCTAATTTAATGTTTAGGTGATTTAATTAATGGTAAAAATATTAATCTTAAAATCCCATATATTCGCCCTCCTAGATGCCATTTCATTACGTGATCCTCCTTCAAAAGCCTACCTTCCTCCTCAAGACAATCCATTTTAAACAGCTTAATAGACATTTTGGTTCATAAACTTGTATAAAAGAGACAAATTAACCTTTTTGGACGGAAATTGATACGGTTCCATCAACAATTGAATGGAGTTTAACAGAGTAATTGTTAACGAAAAATAGCTATTTGTCTAACTTTTACAAGTTCAGGCATACAATTGGCAATTTTGGAAGTTCAATGGTTAATTTGTTCTGTTCTCACAAGTTCAGGGGCCAAAATGGGAAATAAGCCCATTTTAAACTACAAGAGTTCATGCCAAATTGGTCCTGAAACCAGATGGCTATGCTTTCACAAGTGTTCTCACATGATTGTGTGGTTCACTTGAGGCTCTGGATCAGGGGAGACTAGAGCATGCTTATGCCATGCAAGGTCAATCGAGTCTGAAAAATTTGTGGCCAATGGCTTGATTTATATGGTATGCAAAATGCTGTTCATTGGTTGCTTTTCATTTGTGGCCAATGGCTTTGAAGAGTCTTGATCACTTCTCCGTTTCGAAGATAGGAAAAAGATAGTAATATATTTGCTTTATTAACTGGTGATGATTTACTTATAATTTCCTTGATCTCCTCCCCTCCTCGTTTCTTGAGTGCTGGATCATGAAATCTTGATGTAATTTGAATGAAAAGTAATAGAGAAGTTAAAGAGGAAATTGGAATGCGAATTTAAGATATTAATTAATTAATAATTTAGAAGATTAGGCTGCAATCACGGGGAAGGGATGTGACATACAAAAAAAATTGATTGGAAAAATGAAGAACCATCCATGAGGGAGAGATGGGGGACCAATTCTCGTGCCCATGGCTTCAACTTATGGGCCTGTTTCTCTCTGGTCCATTTCCGATGATGATAGGACGAGTTGTTTAATCGAAATGAAAATATATTTAAGTTAATGAATTGTGAACATTATTTATCTGTCCAAATCAAAAATAATTTTAAACCATGACTATCTTTAATTAGCCTTTTCTCTCCTGCCCCTGCAACCGGCAAAGACTGATACACACCACATTGATCCAAAAATTAAAATCTCAAGTTGGGGAATCTATCGATTTTGAACGCTGGAGAAATTGATTTGTTTCCTTCTAATTAGGGAAGCCTGGTCGAAATGACAGTTTTCCTGCAGAAATAAGGATTATTATTCCTTAATCAAATGCTAATTGCCCGGTTGTTATCCATTCTGCTCAATTACCATTTAGCAACACTGCACCATGCTGGACAAGGACTATAAGAAGGGAATCATATCAAATCATCAAATTCGTCGACAAAATCTCTCTGATGTATAACAAATTTCCCTAATTAGTTCTTTTGCAGTCAAATCTTGTTCTAGGTTTCGAAGTAGGATTCATAACAAAGCAAAACATGTAACGAGTAAATCAAAGCAAAGGGGCTTGACAACAAAATGGCTTTAATTACACATCAAGCTGTCTCTCTTCTTCTACCTAATTTCTAGATGGGGAACCTCACACTGGCAGCAGAAAATTGTGAACACGAACACGATGGCTTTCTAGTTCCATGATAATTCCAGTCTTTAATCACACTTTCTTGATAATCTGAACAACATCTTCATCCTCAAGTTCATGATCCTGGGACACAGAACATGATTCATCAGCAAAGAATAAATGAGGAAGGGAGAGGAGCTAATTGGAGAAATCGGGTTTTTAGAACAAACCTTGCCAACTCTTTGAGGCTTGTGTTTGGCGCTCGATCCCCATACCAGTGCACTGTATCATTTTTCTCTAGATTAATAACTTTCTAATTGGATATTTAAATAGAGAAAAAGAAAATGTCTATAAAAATGCAATTCAAATCACCAAAAAACCCCATGGATTTATTACAAAGTGTGCAAGTGCAGAAATGGCTATGACTTGATGCTGTACACTTGTATTGCATTAGAGATTTGGATAGGGATACTCACTACTTAAATTGTTTAAGCATGTCTTTATGAATTCGTTCGCAGAAATCCTCAACTGTCCTCTTCCTTGATGACAGGATAACAGGATCTTCATAGTCTGGGTTCATCCCTTTGGGCTTTGTATATATGCGAGTTAAATTGAGATATTCCCATATCTTCTCCAGTAGACCATCTAAGTTCCACTCTAGGTGAGCACTGCAGATTGGTCAAAAAAAGAAAAATTAGACCAAACATTAAAGGAAAAGTAGGTGATCATGCAAAGAAAGAAACCCGATAGGAGTAAAATGCATTAGTAAGAAAAAAGTTAGAATTTTCCTAGAAGGATCAGGGGGAAATACCTGATTGGGCAGTAATGGGGAAGTTTATCCAAAATTTCCAACTCTTCAAGTGTAATCTGATCAATCTTGTTGATGACATAGATGCAAGGCATATATATCCTACTGCCCTCAATGACATCTATTAGATCATCAGCAGTTGCATCATACCTCAGAGTGATATCTGCATTATGAATTCTGTATTCGCTACATATTGCCTTAACTGTATCAAGGTCCAGATGTGTATTTGCAACTGTGGAGGTGAAATTAATGCCACCCTTGTCTTTCTTTCTGAATGTCAAATTAGGTGGTTCCTTGTTCAACCTGTGCCCACAAAAGAAGAAAAACAAAAGTTAGACAGCATACCAAACAGAGATACAGAGTTGTCAGGGAAAACTTAAAATCA
The DNA here is from genome assembly GCA_001974825.2 of Corchorus olitorius. NCBI lineage: Eukaryota > Viridiplantae > Streptophyta > Magnoliopsida > Malvales > Malvaceae > Corchorus > Corchorus olitorius. The sequence continues at coordinate 8,276 of AWUE01014615.1, forward strand.
AGGATAAGAGTAGAAAGCAAGAAACTAAGAGACTGAAACTTATTTTGAAAGAAGATATATAATGAAGAAAAAACACTCCTAGACTCCACAATAATAGTACTCAGAGGAGAAGAGAGACACATAGGAGTGATGAATAGCTAAGGAATACATACAACATGCAAATGAAAAACAGGTAAAAAACACAAAACGTTAAACCTGGTGGAGGCCGACGACAAATTACAGATGTTACCTTATGCCAAATCCTTCAAGCTCTTTCTCAATAAGGCGCTTGTGAGTTATTGGTTTTATTGCGTCAAGAACGATTAATATACAATTGCATGTCCTAGCAGTGCTGATGACCTGGATAATGATGACATTTTGTTAATATACTTGCAACAATGAATGAGCATGATAGAAAAGATCAAACTAGCAGCATCTAAACTGTAAAGCAATTATGCACAAGCCAAACTGAATTTCATAGAAGGTTTGTCCAAAACCGACATCAGATTCAGATTTCCACTCTGCTGAAGTGTGTACCTTTTAGGATACTTTGGCAGGCATAGCATAAAGACGAAAAGAAAATACCATTCTAAGTTGTAAAATAAACTAAAAGATATGGTTTACCTGTCTTCCTCTACCCTTTCCATCTTTAGCACCCTCGATAATACCAGGGAGATCCAACAACTGCAAATCATAATTACAGAGGCATCATAACTGGTTTGTATATTCAAAATAAAGCTAATCTCAAAAAGCAGTTTGAGGATAATGACGTAGTACGAGGGAATATATCTGTCACAATACTTCACATTCGCATAAATTAACAACAAAGGGGCATTTGTTTAATTCCCTAGATAATGTGGTGCTTCATTAAGATTTACAACAAATAAAACATAAATAGGAGAGCTCTCATGACAAGATGGTTAAGGCACCAGAAAATGTCAACTGCTTGAATAGAAGACCTTTTAGGAGAAACTGATTTAAAAGCATTAACTTCAATGTTATTTCATAACATGATCCTTACATTTATTCAAATCATGATAAATTAATTTTATGGAGAATCTAAGCACAACCAAAGATAAAGTATAAGAGCATAGATGAACCACAACCATCCTACTTTAACTATGTTATATATTACCCCAAAGGATAAAAGAAAATGCAATAACAAAGGAATGATCAATTATTCAACTATGATTAGTAAAGTTTAACCAACCATAAATGCAGCAAGAAAGACACATTCAACTTTGATATATGAAATAGTACCTGAATTTTAGCTCCTCTATACATGATCACACCTGGGATACAAGTTAATGTAGTGAATTCGTAGGATGCAACCTATAAACCACAAAGAGCACAAATTCATCAGCCTTCTGACAATTTAGGGCAATATCCTTAGCACTAGCACTCTAGCAGAAACTTCCAGAGAGAACAGGTTGTACTCGGCCCCTATCCCCCAACAAAAATTTAAGAAAAATATGAACATTTGCTAAACATTTTAAATTAAGAGACAAAATTATATGCAAGGTCAACTAAAGCATGCTACACTCCACGCTTTAAACCATCCTCAAATTCTCAGTCTCAAGGACTTGGTGAACACCATTCCTTCCAAATAGTCTGAACCTCTAATAGTTCAAAAAACTAGAGAAGAGAAGCGCCAGAATTCAGAAATCTTTTACAAAGAAATAGAAACAATTTTTTCAATACAATAAGTGGCATTTGTGCCAATATGACATCACAAACAGCCATTCATACCTCTGAAAATGTCCCTGTCAATTTGTTCAAAAGAGTAGACTTCCCTACTGAAGGAAAACCTACAAGACCAACTCTTGCATCGCCACTTTTTGTAACATCAAAACCTTCACCTGCACCACCACCTCCTTTTGAAGAAGGTGTAAGGAGTTCCCTTCGCAGCTTGGCAAGTTTAGCCTAGTGCCCAATGACCAATAACACATGAATCATTTCCAATAAGAAAAATCAACAACAACAAATAGAGATCAAATCAGAGCGTTTTTTCACAATGACATATAATTCTGCAAACTAACCAAATCAAGAACCCTAAAGAAAACACATGTTCACCTTGAGCAAGCCGAGATGATGAGCTGTTGCTTTGTTCTTTTGAGTCCTTGCCATCTGTAAACAAAAAGATAATAAACAAAGAACTTTAGCAATTGCTCAAGTTTCATGGACACATTTTGCATCTAGTGAACAAAGCTTGAACTTTTAGAAAGTAAGAAAAACATGATTCTTAATAACACTCCTATAATCATCAATCCATTTCCATTCAACATATACTAAAAATGAATACACCGATAAAAGCTAGAAATTCGAAGCATGAAGCAAATGAGACTCATTTTTTCCCTTCAATCAACATATTACCCCGACAAACTATTTAAATGAAATGGAGTACAAAGTTTTAACCGCTAACAATTCAAAGTTATCTTTTTTCTCAAGAAAACAGGAAAATAATAATAAAAAAAGTATGGAGCTATCTTCATTTTTCACAGAAGAATAAAAAAAATGAAATTCGATTTCATACGACTCTGAAAGATGTTCAGTAATTGAGCAACCACTTCGCTAAGTAATAAACTAGTAAATGAAAATATTAAAAAAAATGAATTCAATTTTGAATTATGAGCAGCTGAAACGGAATTTACAGAGATTTTTCTACGAACTAAAAGGAAAAAAAAGGGGGAAAAGGCTAACCTCATCTTCGATGTCTTTGATTTTTTGCATGACGGTCGCCATTGTTACAGAATATAGAGAGAGTAATTAATATCAATACGATCAGACGGCGGCGATTGAGCTGTGAAGGTTCGCTTTTGCCACTCGAGGGAGGAAGAACTCAAAAACGAGGAGGAGAAAGAAGAAGCTACTAGAGAAAGCGAAGATAGTTCAGAATAGGGCTTAGATTTGGTGGGATGAAATTGGGCTGTGAACTGGTACACGTGGCCATTATTTTTTATTGGGCTATTAGTTTACAATAAGCCTATTATTCCTTTTGGACGAATTGGGCATAACATTGGCCCAATTATGACTTTTTCAATTTCTCGATATAATCCAACTCAATATTTAGTTTTGACATGATACCATGTGAATGTGATTATTGATTCTAAAGGAAAATTTTTGGTTGGGTAATCAAGAGAATCATGTATGGAAGTTTATATAAAGGAAATTGATTCTAATTGGAGTTATTCAAGTTATGCACATGTTTATTGATTGGATGGATATACATCGAAACAACAGTTTAATTGTGTCAACAGTCACGTGATTTGTTGGTAGAGTGTTTGACCGTTAGTAATCACAATCTCAAATATACAGAAGAGATGGTTTCTATTGTCTTACCATTAGCTATATATATTCGAATGAAATTGCCCGAAAAGGCATCCATCCTCTATAGATGTGTAGCCAAAATACTTGAATTTGATTGATTACTCATGCATTGGCCCAATTGAACCATCTCATCCTTCACGAACGAGAGTAGCGAAAACAACTTGTTAGATCCATCCCATCCTTCACGAATGGGTAGCGAAAAAAATATTCTAATGAGATTAAGATTGTAGATTGTTAAAACCTAAATAGAAGGAAATTACTATTTTAGGTTGTAAAATTTCAAATCAACCTCAACGGTTACATGGTTGTGGCAACGGGTAAAGGAAAATCCATTTGATGTAAGGATTGGGTTATTTACTTCACTTAATAGCAAGTGGTATAATTTGTTCTTTCACTTTATTGATTTCTCTCATAGACTCATTTCCATGATTCCATTTCCATCAACCAAATGTAATCTTTTTGCAGCAGAAAACCCTATCACAAATGTCTGCTGCTTGTACGGAAATTATAGAACTTTTTTGTCATCACTTTAGTACCATTCCAACTCTCCAACATGTTGCTTAACATTTTACATTTATATATTAGTAACATTTAATGCTATAAACAACACTTTCTTACATAAAAAGGACTCCAAAAGATCCCTACGGTCCTTATTTAAGTTCATCTGCATTATGTGGGCGGGTCCCTTAGCCAGCCAGCAAATTCCGTGTGGACCAAAATTCCCACTCATGAACATGAATTATTCAAATTTACATACTTGCTTTCCTTTTTAAGCCTGGCCGAGAGTACTTGCAGTTGCAGCTGGACTATGAAAATCTATAAGACAACTTGACTTAAACTACTTGCAAAAGCTTGTCATGTAATAAATTTGTTGTTCATCGTAACTTAATGCATGAATTGACATCCCCATCCCCAAGTAGGTCATTTCATTTCCCTCTAAACTTGCTCAAGATTTTTGGTTTATGGTTCTTGCTTTGTTTGTGAATTTGATTAATGGAAATTTATAGATATTTTCATGTTTAATTAATGTGATGGTTAACTTTTGGACTTGAATTTTCAAAATATGAAATGACATTTGCCATCCTAAGTACATGCATATGTACCCACTCTGTATTTTTTTTCAGACAGGTGTGGGTCATCAAATATACACAAATGGTTACAAAATTTGGATTAAGAGAGTTCTAATAAAACCTCATCGGACATGCTTTGCCAATTGCCATGTTCATAAATTGTAAAGGGAAATTCCACACAGTCCGAAAAATTGACTCGAATTTTGTCTTCCATGACGTGTCATGGCTAGTTATCTCATGTTATGTAGCAAAACTCCACTCAAGTAGTTAGAGACCAATCTACTGGACCAACAGTGTAAGAACATGTCATGGGGACCAAATTTCAGGTCAAATTTTCAGGCTATGTAACAAAACTCAATTGTAAATATTATGTAAGTGTGATGAAATGATGAAGATGACAAATGAATCAATCTCAATCCCACCTCAAGACACAATTAATCACAACTTAAATGCTAAAAAGGACACATATATATTGTAGAAAAATAGAAATACTAGTTGCACTGACACATGACCCTTCAAATTCTGTGGAGGTGGACAAAACAAGTCTCAAATTCTAAAGTAAAATTAAACCCAATGACCCTACAACAAAGATAGATCCCCTTAAGTTACTAAGTTTGACTGTCCTTTTGCACCAAAGTGACACCAGTATCTAGCTAGATACCAGATAAGAAAGAAGGGTTTTGGTTTGCAAATTGCAATACAAAGGGATTTGTGGACTATGAATTTTGAGCCATACCTTAATGTTTTTTTGGCCTTGGGAGAGATATAGAATTATAGATACTAGATAGATAGAGGAATTGAGGCTCACCAAATTCCAGCCAAGCATGGGATTTGAGTTCTATCTTTGGATTAGATATCTGGGTGTGGGCTATTTCTTACAACCCTCATCTCTTTTCTTCCTACTGGATAACATCATAACACATCTTCATGATTCTTGTGGGGTTGTAGGGACTTTAGCCAGATTGGCTAACTGTCATTAAGGACCCCACTCTCCCACATGCACTTCTCCCTTTCATGCTTTAACTCACTTCACTCACCCCCCCATCTCTCTTTTACCTTTCTCTATTTATAACCCCCCAGAAGTGGGGAGGTTTCAGTTTCAACCATTTAGAAAGTGAAGATTTTCTTTTCTTAGTTTCTTTTGCCAAAAGCAAAGGCAAAACACAACAACACTCTCTTAACTATCTTCCCAAGTTCCAGTTTGAGTAGTAAACAAGGAAGGGAAAGAAGTGTTTCTAACTAGTTTGAAACAAGACATGGAAGTTGCTGTTGAGTTAGAAGATGATCTGTTTTTTGCAGACTTAAGCAAGCAAATCTCTCTGTTAATCATGGATGATGATGATGAAGACCCTGTTGCAAGATATGACCCTTCAGTTTCTTTCCAGGTTAATTTTAATCATTTTCTTGCTTTTTCCATAACATTTCTCTATAGTTTCTGCTTTTGAACTAAATTAGCTTTGTTTTTTCAAAAATTGCAGGCTTTTTCTGCAGCAAACTATCCAATAGCACAATCCCCATTTCTTCAAGACCAAATCTGCAGAAGAGAAATAAGCAAAGGAACAGGAGTTTTTATCCCAAGGTCATCACAGCCAAGAAGGAAGCAAAGGAATGGAAGATACAGTACTTCATTCAACTCAAAGTCTAACAGGCAGCATAATAATAATAATTCAAGAATGGTTTCTCAAGATTCTTACAATAATTCTTTTTACCCAAGGAAAGGCTAAGAATATACTCCATCTTCATCAAGGGCATAACTTACTAGAAAAAAATAAAAATTACTGCTAATTAATTACTCCCTTTGTCAACAGCTTCTGAGGCAAGGCAGGGTTTAAGGATCTTATAATTATAGTATAAGTATATATATCATGATGATATATATATATATATATGTACATTAAGAAAATAATTGATCCTTCTACTAATTATTGGGTCTTCAGGAGGTTTACCAAAGGGTCAGCCTCTCTTAATCATGGGAAATGTATGGTAATTTGTTGTATAAGTGTGATATAGGAAAAATATATAAGTGTAATTCACTTAATGTAATTGATTTTATATATAATTAATTTATTGATATTTATAGTTTTTCTTTATTTCTTCTTTTGTCATTTGCCAATTCCTTTTGTCCAAGCAATTCTGTTTGACCAAAACACTGCATTTCCAACTATGCAACCTTTGACACTGACAACCAAAGTTCCTCAAGGCTCAAACTAGAGCAGCATGTTCAGAATTCCATTAAAAAAAGTACTATATATATACTAAATTTGATTGATCTGCAATCTGCAAACTTGAGCAATTTAACATGATATCAGCTTCAATTAACTTCAAAGGCAACTTTGATCAAATTTCTTACTTGTAGAGTTAAAGTGAACTGTTAGACCTTATCAGCAGAGCTGTATGATTGATGAAATGAGCTTTTTACATTTTTCCTTTTAATTATGACATTCCTTAATCATTTAGCTCCCTTTCTTCTTTATAACAGCTATGTTGAACCTGCTTTTTATAAGGAAAAGGCATATAATAAAGGCACCGAAAACTCAATTAAGATTTGAAGAATTTTCCCTTTAACTTGTCATCAGAAAGATACAACACTTTCCCTAATTAGCTATCCCCTTAAAACTTTCTGTCATCATTCAAGTCCCTTTCTAACTATCATATTTTTCATATTCATTGCCCCAACCAAAATACTTTTTAACTTCCAATTCTCATATGTTGCCCTCACTTTCCTATTCCCATACTGGCAAAACTCCACATGCCACATGATGATCTTTCATTTCTATGATAGAGACCCTGAAAATATATATATATATATATATACTACTTAGTAAGTTAAAGTATAGATATTAAAAGTTAAAACCAAAGAATAATATGATTAGATGGCTAATCTAATCTTTTTCACCTTACTAATCATGAAATCATGCTCTTGAAAATCAAGGGGTCCCTCATGTCACTCACCATGAAAAGAAAAGATGAGAAAGTTTAAAGTTTAATGTAATTTATTATTGGTCATCAAATTTTAAATTTTAGTGTGTTGAAATCTAGTACTTGATAACTTGTGTAATGGGGTATAGAGTATAGATATAGACCCCAACCAAAACATTCTATTGTATATATGGATGAATTATTGAAGAGAAAATAATGGATCTTGTTTGTGTGGGTTCCCACTTCATTAGTTCACCATATCTCAAACACACAATTGGGATAAGACTTAAGAAACTTTGCTCAAAAAATGAAAAGACCAAAGGGCACATGCAGCCCAGCTCAGTTTGAAAAAAAAAACCAGTAGAAAAATTATGCAGCTCCCACTTTGAACTGTCACTCAAGATAAAGCTCTAATCTACACCAAAATTTTGCAGCAAAGCTTAGCTATAGCTAGGCTGTATCAAAGACTCTTGCAGGGTCTAAATCATCTTAAAAGGAGAGATATTTGATATGTGAAATGAAACCACTATGTGTGAAATTCTTTCAAACAAGCATTTGATGCCTTAAGACTCTTTAGTCTTGGGCATGGCATGGGATTTTTCTTCTTTTATAGGTGGGGCATGGGATCAATCAAGAATTTTGAGAGCAAATTTTATCAATTTGGTGAAACCCTTTCTTTCTTTTTTTCTTTATATGACATATGACACTATAAAGTTAGTCATTATTGGAAGATCCATAAGAAAAATGACATATGAATAGATTTGGAATCCACCAGGGAACATATTTTGAAGAGCAAATCTTTCCATTTGAAACAATATAACATGGAGAAGATCTCAAGCCTTTTTCTTTTGCATTAATTGTGTCATGGGGGATAATGAAAAGAGGAAATCTAATGAATGCCACAATTCTAGTATTTTTTGTCTATCTTAGAAAATTTCACATGCTTCATAATTTTCAGATTTTAGTTGTAATTTAAAGAGTTTGATTTTATCTTCTAATCTAACTCAATAATCAAATATTAGACCACTTAGAACATGGAATGATTACTTTCTTGAGTACCCACTTAATGCAAAGTATCCATCAATTAGCAGAAAAACCAACAGTTAGATAATTAGTTAACCAAGCAGACATGTGCTTGGGATTCAAGTGGCTAAAGCCAACCCAAACTATCAGATTTTTTTGTGGAGATGTAAGATTCAAAATGGATTCCTTAATTAGGACATACATATACCTATAATTAAGGCCCTAAATTACCTAATTTGATCAATCAAACAAGTATTGGATATTTAAGGTGACAAAAACCAAACCAAACTAGTCATCTCAGTTTTGGGTACAAAGAATAAAGCCGAGAAAGAGGAATTTCTGGAGAGTGGAAAAGAATTTGAGAAAACCAGAAGGAGTTTTATTGTAGATATGGAGGCCATGAGGGAGAAAAATCTGACCTGACAATAACTTTCTACCCAGTAGTTTGATGACGCCTGATATCTGACTTGACAAAAACCCATGATTACTATAACAAGAAGAACAATTTAAAGTACAAAAATGATCTAAAATTTAATCGATTGAAACCTAATTTGATCAGATAATGAAAGGATACAAACCAAAAATAATTGATCTGAAACATAAAGGTGGGTTCTAGGACATTGCAAGTGACCTGACCAGGAAATCATGTTAAGTGTTTTTAGTTTGTTTTTGATAGTCTTTAATTATGCTTAATTCTTACATGCATGTCTATCTATGGATGTAGCAGCTGCAACAAAAAGTCCAAGATATCCACATTGATTAAAAGAAATGACTATATTGAACTGATTATGTAATAAGTGTAAGCAAATAAACATGTATGAAACATACTCAGATAAGTACTCCCAAGTAAATTTTCTTTCTTGTTCTCTCTCACTTGTTTGTAAGACAGATCGAAGAGGAACATTATACTCCTATGAATCTGAAGGCCTCGGCTTTCTTGAACTTTACTATTTCTGGTCAAGCTTCCATCCGACCTGAGCTCAAGTTTGTATAGACATCAATTGTATCATTCGAATCAGAAGTGTAAACCCAGACTTTCTTCTCTAATCCTAAGACAATAATGAAAGAACAAATCATATTTCAGATTCCTTATGCTTTGTGTTTTTCCACAAAAATAATCTTCACCTGTTTATGAAGGGCATGGCATTCAAATAGACCTAAATTGTCATAAATGAATATCATTAAGGCATCTCTGTTCCTCGCAATCCAGCCCTGATCTGCCACCAGCATATGAAAGTTGATTTTTAAACCAAGAACCTCTAAGCAAGTTCTTATTGTTAACTCCACAGGACCAAAAATCTTCCCTCTCAGTAGTAAAAGTAAACCAACCTTGATAGCACCAGGTGGAAGATTAAGAAATTGCAACATCTAATATCTCAAATCATCAACTCTGAATAAACAAAAGATGCTGAAGTCCTGCTGTCATCTATATGTTCCTTCAAGCGCAATATAGAGAATGAGCTGCAGAAGAATAAGCTTCAAGTTCAAAGGACTTAATTGTCAACTTTATTGTTGGCGCTGCATCATCTTGACTATGTCAAAGGAGTTAGACAAAATGAGGCAAATATCAGCACCCTTGCTATGCATAATTTTTCCTTCTAAAATTGATATGCAAGTGAGCTGCATAACATAGAACTTTGAAGAATCCGTTTGTCTGTTATGCTATAGCCACTGCATTTCGACTCGATTATAGTGTGGCAGTATCAGGAACATATCCAGCACCCTTAATATGCATAATCAAACTGTCAAGAGCTAAATATATTAAACTGGCCTCATGATGAGTTTTGTCCTTTGCAATAAACACATTAGTCTCATTATTAACTTCAATCCAACTACATCCTGGTTCTTTAAGGATACCTTCTGAGTCCATTCTCTCCCTCACCCTCTTAACATCTGCCCACATACCTTTAGATGCAAAAATATTTGAAAGTAAAGTGTAAGAGCCACTATCCATTGGATCAATCGATATTGCCCTTTCTGCTGCATATTTCCCCAATTCAACATTACCAGCAATCCTACATGCACTAAGTAAGGTCCTCCATAACAGTGCCACAGGTTTTATTGGCATTGTCTCAATTAATGCCTTTGCTTCATATAATTTACCAGCCTGCCCCAACAGAGATACAACACAAGCATAATGTTCTATGCCAGCTTCAACTCCAAATGTAGGCATTGACTCAAAGTGATGGAGTCCAAGCTCTACAAACCCTGCATGCACGCATGCTGAAAGTAGACCAACAAATGTCACATAATTGGGTTTGATTCCTTCTTTCACCATTCTTTCAAATGTCCGAAGAGCACCTTCAGCTTCACCATGATGAGCATATGTTGATATCATGGAATTCCAGCACACCACATCCCTCCAAATGGTGGAATTAAATGTTTTATGAGCATCTTCTAAGCTTCCACATTTAGCATACATATCAATGACAGCATTTGTGACAATGGGGTCGGAGTCCAGACCATGTTTTATCAGATGAGTGTGGAACTGTTGACCATGTTGGAGACTTGCTAGGTTACTTGAAGCTGTCATTAAGGCAGCAAAAGTGAATTCATTAGGTTTTTGTCTTGATAGTTGTAATTGTGAGAATAGTTTGAGAGCCTCTTCGTTTTCCAACTGCTGTGTGTAGCCAAAAAACAACGCATTCCAAACAACAATATCTTTCTCGGTCATCTCCTCAAATAAGAATCTTGCATCTTTAACATATGAACATTTCGAATAAACATCTATTAGAGAACTTCCAACAAATAAGTCCAGAGATACTCCACATTTAATGATGAGGGTATGAATCTGCCTGCTCAACTCTACGGTAGATAATGCAGCTGATGCACCAAGAAGGCTAACGAAAGTTAAAACACTTGGAGAAATTGACCTGAGTCTCATTTGGTGGAAAAGGTCCACCGATTCAGATAGCTTCTCCTGACTTGAGTATCCTTCAATCATCGCATTATAGGAAACCACACTGTGATCATCCATAAAGTCAAAAGCCCTCCGTGCATCAACTAATGAACAGCATTTTGCATACATATCAATCAAGCCATTGGCCACAAATTTGTCAGACTCAAGATTGGCCTTGATAGCATAAGCATGAACCTGTCTCCCCTGATCCAGTGCCTCAAGTGAACCACACGATGTGAGAACACTTGTGCAAGCATAGCCATCTGGTTTCAAAACCAATCTGGCCATCTCAGAAAACAGCTTCACAGCTTCAACGTCAAATGAATTTTGCATGTAGCCAGCAATCATTGTAGTCCAAGAAATAACATTTCTAACCACCATGTCATCAAAAAGCCTCCGTGCAGCTTTTACCCTACCAGTCTTGGAATAAAAATCTATAAGTACATTAATTACAGAAACATCCATTTCTTCTCCCCTCCTCAAAACATGGCAATGGACCTGCTTTCCTCCTTCAACAAAGTCAATCGCTGAACATGCACTTAAAACACTGGAAAGCACATATCGATCTGGTACAACATCAGTTTCTTTTATTTCTTTAAACAATTGCAATGCCAACTCACCCTTCCCACTCCTCACATACCCCGTTATCATTGCCGTCCAGGTCACTGCATTTTTGCCAATTAAACCATCAAAAACCAATCTTGCTTCATCTATACACCCACATTTTGCGTAAAAATCAACCAAAGAAGTCCCCACGTAAACATCTTGATCAAAACCAGTCTTAAAAACAAAGCCATGAATCTGAAACCCGATTTCACCTCCATCAACTAACTCTATACAAGCTCGAACAATACTAGCCAAAATGTACTCATTTGGACTCTCTTCACAATTTCTTCGAAACCCCAAAAACAAAATCAACGCTTTTTCATTATATCCACGTTTTGCATGCATAGAAACCATGGAAGACCAAGAAATCAAGTTCTTATCAGGCATTCTATCAAACAGTTTACTAGCGTACCCCAAATGATCACATTTTGAGTAGAGATTTAAGAGAATGTTTGAGAGTAAAGTGTCGGATCCAAACCCAGAAACGGTGATTTGGGCATGAACTCTTTTGTAGTGTAAAATGGGGTTGTCTTCTTGAGAAGGTAGGTCTTGAAGGAGGATAGCGAATTGGCGCCTTATGAAACGTGGTTTAGGAGGGCGAAGATATGGGTCTTTTGATTGAAAAAGAGCTGAGGCTGAGGCTAATGTGGAGAAATTAAACACTTGTTTATTTGTTGATTTTTCAATGAGTTTGAAAAATAGTTTGAACTGGTAATGGTTTCTCATAATGTTTTGGAGGGAGATTGAAACTCCCTTCTCATTTCACAAGTCTTAACGAATAACGGTCTTCTGTCTTCTATGGAATGTAACTTCGTGCCAATCACGTGACCGTCCCATTGAACAAGTAGTTGGTCTAGATGCATGTAGGTCCATGAAAGAATTTTTTTTTTGGGCCACAAGATCCATGAGAAAGTATTATTTTTTGGGCCACAAAATCCATGTGATTAAGTTTTCAATACAAAAACTGTATTTTATGACATAAGTGGATCTTAATGTTTTGACTTTTTAATTAAAACGTTTTCCCTAGTCAATTTGTAATAATCACTTAAATTCAAATATAGTGTATAGTCACATAAAACTTTTGCGTCTAACTTTGTGCACCAATTAAACGAAGCTCTCTTAACATATATTTTTTTCTACGGTTTAATGCTCAAAATCCCCCTGAAGTATCACAAAAATAATACTTTGCCCCCTTAATATTTTTTTGTCCAACTTTACCCTCTGAACTATGAAAAAAATGACATTTTACCTCATGTCGGAACAAAATTTAATCACGTGTGTGCACGTTACTAACAGGTCTATTAACTTGAGGTTGTCCGATATCATGAAATTTTCACACAAGTTAAAAATGGACCCCATATCAACTTTTTTTATCCTCCATAAATTGATAAAAATCCAGTTGGAGCATATTTTTTGGCTAACATAGAAATTTCATGTCGCAAAAAACCTCGAGTTAACAGACCCGTTAATCACGTGCACGCATATGACTAAATTCTATTACGGCATGAGGCAAAGTGTCATTTATTTCATGCTTCAGGGAGCAAAATTGGACCAAAGAAAGATTAGGAGGCAAAGTGTCTTTTTTGTGATACTTGATCGGGGATTTTGTACATTAAACCTTAATAATACATGAATCATTAATTTTAACTTATCCATTTTTTTAGATGGGAAACTTATCCATTCATAACCAAACATTCAATCCTATTCCTAGTAGGTCAATGTAAGTAATGTTTATTACTTCATCGTACGTTGGGTAGGCTGACACTATAAATTTTAGTACCATTAATTTATATATGTACTGTGTACAAATGATTAACCTTTTTTTTTTTTGTTGAGGAGGGTAAATGATTAAGCTAGTATTATGCAATATATACGATTTCAATACATATATAGCCCGTTAATCATAGAATATAGAAAATACAGTATGCTAAATAAATATATCTGCGGTCCAAAAACAAAATAAATTTCCTAAATCTTAGACACGTGGTAGCACCAGAATAAATAACAACAACCCAAAATTTTTTTTTAAGTTCTTCCACATGGCATGTTGAAAAGTGGCGGTCGCCACCTTCCTTTCCTTGACTCTATCCACTCACAATAAGGAGTAGTTGCCACCAACCCCTCTCCGTCGCCGGAGGTTGGTGGGAATCCCTTCCCTCTACGTCATCATCTCCGCCACCATATTTTTTTTAATTTTCAAAATTATCCCTCCAAATTCCAAACCTTCCATTTTACTACTATTAATAATAATTAAGAAACCTTAATTACTACTGCTAATAAGAACACTGATTGCCAAGTCCCAACCGCCGCTTTAAAATGCTACTAGCTTACAGCTACCAGGGACTCAGGTTATTTTTTTTCCTTTGTTTATTTGGTATTCATTTAATTTGTAGGTACCCAAGTTCTCTCCCACTGAAATTACATTTCTAATTAGATTAATTACTTATTTATTAGTGTTAATTGATTGATATGATTCTTTTCCTGCAGTGCCTGAAATTTCGTTTCGATCGGAGCTCCGGTTTCTGTTTTAGTTTTTTCATTTTATTAGCGAAGTGAGATTTTTCTGAAGAAAGAAAAGAAATTGATTGAACCCGAGGGCTGTTGGAGTTGAAAATGGAGGCTGCAGTTGCATGTAAATTGCAGTATCCGACATGGATAGAGTTGGAAAGGTTTGGGAGAAAACCGGTTGGTTCTGTGTCGTTTGGTCGGAGATTGAGGAAAGACAAGGTTCGAGAGATTGTTTCGGTTCGCTTTCCGGTTCAGACATCGTGTAATCGCCGCCAGAGATCGGTCTTCGTGGTTTCATGCTCTTCTTATAAGAACGTTTCAGGTACTCAAATGTAGAATTTGAATAATTTATTAGTAATTTTGTTTCATTTATGTTATGAGTTCATTTATCGACAACTATTTATGTTAATTCCGTTCCTAAAATGTCTTATTCAAAGTAAATGTGTTTCATAATAGTATTCTGGAATTTTTAAAATGAGCAAAATTTAAGATATTAGATTGAAAAGAAAACTATAAACTGGAAAAAAAAAAGAGTGTAGATTTAGACAGGAAAGAAAATTTCATATTTTTCTTGTCCAGATAGAATCTGAGGGAATGACAGTGGAAGTTATACAACTTTGCCCCTTTTCATTCTCTCCATAATTGGCTTGGCTTTGACAGATGGGCTTTTGTTAGCGTAGTTGCAAAATGTTCTTGTTACATCTTTTCCTTCAATTTCAGCTTCTCTACAATGGATGAACCTGACATTAGTATGTTGATGTTGAGATTTTGATCCAAAAGAAACATGGTATAACTCCAGATCTAGGATCTCTACTTCCCCCATCCCTACCATATAAACATACTTAAATTGAGTCGGGGGGCTAAATTGATGTTGAGTAATTAAACTTTTGCTATACATATAAATGACAACTAAAATGCCTTATTTCTAATATTATTTGCAGCTTCAACATTGGAAACTGGAAGCATTCAAGCGCCTTCCGATGAAGATTTATTGTTAAAGGTATAAAATGATTCTTGTTTCTCATTTTAACTCCCATCTCTTCCATTTAGTGTTTGGGCATGTATTACTGTTCATAATTTCTATTAAGGCCTCAAACACTAAACTAGGAAGCTCACTTGTTGTATCAGATATTGTTCTGCCAATGAATCTTACTTCTTGATAATAAAATTTGCAGAATAAATCACGAGAGGTTGAGCCATATTTAATGGGGCACAGTATATATCTTGTTGGTCAGTTTCTTCTCCAACTCCATGTCCTTACATTTTTTTTTGTCACTGACTTGTTTCCTCCGGTAGCTAAACTTTATGCATGTGAATATGTAGGATTGATGGGCTCTGGAAAAACTACAGTGGGAAAGATTCTGTCTCATGTACTCACTTATTCATTTTTTGACAGGTTTGTAATGTGATTGCTTATCAATTGTGAGTCAGTTATTTAGTTGAAAAGTTCATCCTCCAATAAGATACTGGAAAGAGTAAAAATTATATGCTCCAGCTATGGGAACACCCCTCTTTAGTTTCCTAGTTCTTCTGTGTCACAAGTGGTGGTTCTTTGTAATTTCTTGCGTGAAAGAATTTCCCTTGGTCTATGGAGTATTGGAGTATACATCAATTGAATAGTTTAGGCGCTGGCTTGTTCACATTTAGAGTCCGCTAGCCAATGGGTTTGGTCTACTTTTGATACAGAATTATCTAGGTTAGATATTGCAGGAGTGGTAATCCTTCTGGATAACTTATGGAATGCTAAACAGGCCTTCTAATTTCTGTCTAAAGCATATTTGTATTCTTCTATTTCAGTGATACATTAATAGAGCAGGAGGTAAATGGACTGTCTGTAGCTGAAATATTTAAGCTTCATGGGGAGGGTTTCTTCAGAAATAAAGAGGTTAGTCCACAAAATTCCTCTCTATATGCACATATGCTTGTGTGTCTTCAATGTGTTCTATTTGAACTGTTCCTTATGTTTATGGCTTTAGTAAGCCATTGTTTTTCTACAAATGGTGGGATGGCTATGCAATTAAGGCAATACTTTTGTATTCAGTTGGTTTGAGTTCCTTTTTCAATTAAAATTTAGTTTTGGTTGTATGGCAATGTCTGCTTACATGTGCTGTAGTATTGATCTTACCAAAGTGGGATGTCTGCTGCTGGTTTCATGCAAGATTGGGTGATGAGTTTCCCTTGTAAACAAATATGTTATTATAAACTTTCTTAACATGTCACAAAAGTGATTTTTTTAAGAAAAAGAAAATGTTATGAGCTAGTACATATCTTCATCAGTTGATCTGTGTACATTTTATATGCAAATCTTTGATTGAAAAATCTTTTGTATTCTTCTTCCTGTCTTCAAGACTGAGGTATTGCGGAGTCTCTCTTCAAAGAAACAACTTGTTGTTTCAACTGGCGGAGGTGCAGTTGTACGGGATGAGAACTGGTACAAAGGAATTTAATTAATTTAGATTCTTCTCTCCGTGGGATCAATTTTCTGTTGTCTTTAGCTATAAAAGTCTGAAACTTGTCTATCTGGTTTATCAGGGACTATATGCAGAAGGAGGGGATTGTTGTCTGGTTAGATGTACCTTTGGAAGCCTTGGCGCAGAGAATTGCTGCAGTAGGTACCCACTCTCGCCCCCTTTTGCATTATGAATCCGGCGATCCATATACAAAGGTAGTCCATTGATGATTTTATTTACTTTTTCTTGCTTGGACTTGGTATCAAATCTTCTAGTGAGTTTTGATGTTCTGATCTTTCCACAGGCTATGAAGCGTCTGTCTCATCTTTTGCAAGAGAGGGGTAAAAATTATGCTAAAGCAAATGCCAGGGTTTCCTTGGAAGGTATGTTACTTGAACCTCTCTTACACTATTTTATTATACTTCATGTTTTTTCTAGTGTATGTTTGGACAAGATATTGAGAAACCTCTGGCAAAACTTGACTGCTTGTATTGCATATGTGCTTATTACTTCCAACCTGTTTACATCATTCGAAGATAACATACTATGTGATATCATGATCTTTCTTTCTTTCTGCCCTAGTCGTGTCTTTAATTGACATGGCATATTCATCGTCTTGTTGCTCTAGTGTTATTGGTTTCTCCGTATAGCTTTTGCCTTCCATAATTCAATCCTGTTCCAACTTTTCAGATATTGTGGGCAAACTAGGCTATGGAGACGTATTAGATATCACTCCAACAGAGATCGCAATTGAGGTCTCTCCCTCCCCCTCTCTCTCCTATGCTTTCGCTCGTAAATATTCAATTAAGTATGTTGGCTAAATGGTTTTACTATCTTGTTAGGCATTGGAGCAAATTGAAGCATATTTAAAGACGGAAGGTGGAATGGCCATTGCGGGATTATAGTTTCGACAAAGCTCTGATTATGGTGCTTGAATTACATTTTGTTTGTAACATATGTAGCATGTCTAATGTTTCTAGTATGATTTTTTCCCATAGGGGCACTGCACCATGTGCATTGTTTTCACAACTAAGTTGCGAAAGTCCCCATGTATTGTGCTAATAATTATGCACTTGTATATGTTCCCCCCCATCCGTGATTTTTTCTTCATTCTTTGAGACAAACATTATTCTTATTAAACATAGAGCAATTTTGTGTCGAACAATTTTGTGTCGAACTTGAACCATATCAACTGGCGTGCAGCAATATTTTGACAAGATTAGAGGCAAGTTTAATTAGTGCATATTAACATTGTGTTTGGAAAGAGGGAAAAAGAAGGATGGAAAGAAAATACTGATGCTAAACGCAAATGAACCATTAACTTAAATCAAAATTTAGTATTTTAGATGCCGCATTTGGCTTTGCTAACAGGAGACTAAAGAGAAGGCTTTCTTTGTTTAAATCCGAGTCCTTGAAATCGATACAAGGTACTGACTCTTCTGGTAGCAACAAATCATGTAACTGAAGCATGAAAGAGCTAATATAAATAGAAATCAATTATTATCAGCCATAAAAATGTCACATACTCACATTAAGTCCAAACTTTCATTCATTCATTATAGACAAAGGTTTACAACTTATATTTTCAACATATGCGGACTTTTCAAGTTATATTTACAACTTCATAGCAAACCCCATTGCTATCCCCCATGGCGTAGACTTTCCCATCAAGCACCAAGTAATAATAGAACAGAGTAGAAGATTGATC
The DNA here is from genome assembly GCA_001974825.2 of Corchorus olitorius. Classification (NCBI taxonomy): domain Eukaryota; kingdom Viridiplantae; phylum Streptophyta; class Magnoliopsida; order Malvales; family Malvaceae; genus Corchorus; species Corchorus olitorius. Next base: position 26,765 of record AWUE01014615.1, read on the forward strand.
ATGTGTAAATCTCACAATTTTTGTTTTTGTTTTATATAATTTTGTGATGAACAATGCTAACTCACAACTAGAAACAAGAAAATAGACTAAAAAGAAATATGTCGATGGCAGAATTCAAAGGAGAAGAATTAGGCATGCTATCTTTCTTGTTTGTGGAGGCTTATAGTTTCATTGATCCAGGTATGCCAAGATTATTAGAAGCAAAAAGTATAAATCATTGACAAAAGATTAACAAAATAATTAAGAAAGATAGAAGTGGGCTAGAAAGGATTATTGGTATTTATAATCACTTTATTATTAGAATTTAGAGCTAGGCAATCAACCTAATTAACAAAGGAAAGGACAATCATCAATCAATCAAATACAACTAGTTTCTGATATTCTTCACCAGCAAAGCAGCTTCCATGACAGCCTCAGGGTCTATATCTCCATCATGATCCAAGAATATCTTGATCAAATTCTTAGAAAACCCACTAACCAAAGCCACCCCATTTTGATTCCCAGGCACTGGTGTAGCCATCGAATCCCTCAAATTCCAAAACACAATCTGTGGAATCGATTCCCCATACCCTTTTGCCTTGAACTTCCTCACAATAACTTGATAATCAGTCTCCCAACGCCTGGATGTTGATGCTTGATCAAACTCCATGTCACTAAACACAAACAACCTTTTAATCATCTGCTCAGGCTTCAGTTTTCCTTCCACAGCAACCTTCAATATAAGATCGAACACCTTCTGGAAATCCGTGTTCATACCCCATTTCATGTACCTCACGAAGTGAGTCTTAGTCTTAAGATCATCCCCTTTCACCATTTGGAGCTCTGGGTTTGCACTGAAAGTAATAAGCTTCCCTTTCCATGGCTCATCACTAAGTTCTGATACAAGCACTCCCAAAGCTACTGAAACCTCCATTGGTGTCCCTGTCATACTCCCTGAGACATCACAAATAGCCATGCAGTTTCTAAGCTTCCCTTTTTTCAATAAATCATCAACCATCCTTTTCCATTGAAGCTCTGCAACTTCCCCATTATCTGAATCCTTTAACATGGCTATGATCTCATGGGGAAGCAATGCACCAGCCGCAATTGTTGATTTCCCAGATTTAACATCCTCTAAATATTTAGAAAACCGCTCCTTATCATGCTTCAAAAACTTTGCCTTGTGAAATTTCATTGCCAGAGAGGCTACTCTGTTGTATGGTATTGAATCCCACTTGTTTGAACAAATGTAAACTTCTGGTAATTCTAGAACTTTCCGAAGTGGAACCAATACTTCTTTCCTCAACCGATCTCGAACTCTATAGACATAATGTGCTTCCTCAATGGCTTCATATTCTGGGTTGTTCTCTCTGGGGAACATTTTTCTTGCAATGCTCTCGCAAAGCAGAGTTGATTTATCAAAGGAAGAGCCAATGGAAGGACACCATTTAGAAGCAAGACCAATCTTTCTTACTTGACCAGATTTCAACGACTCGACATCCGCCTTGAGAAAAACGGTGAAAAGATCAGAGACTCGCTCGTGTAGGAATCTGAATTCTGGGTCATGGGAATATCTCGCTATAATCTTTTTGGCCATATTGATTTTCTTCTCTTTTCTGGAAGCCCTAGCTTTCTCCTTTTCGATCCTATCCCTTTCCTCTTTGGCTACCCCGGGTTCTGATTTCTTTTTTTGTATTTTCTTTTCACGTTCGTACCATAAACTAAAACCGGCAAAACGCTTTTCGCGTTTCTTCGCTTCCCACTCTTGTTTCAGATTTTTCCTCACGTCGTTTCCTTCGAGGAGCCGGAACAGAATCTCCGGCAGGTCCTTAAAATAACCGAAATCGGCCAAGGAATCCAAGTTGCAGGCTAGGGTTTTGGGATGGTTCTGGTGTAGCCAAATCGCAGCTGCATAAAACCCTTCCTTGTCGGATTTGCCAGTGCCGCGAACCCCACGCAAATTACAAACCAACTTGAGAGTGGTTAAAGGATCATGATCCCAAGCAAGTTGGAGTCTTTGGGTTAGGGATTCCGGCGGGGTATCTGGAACAACATGGAAAAAGAAGTCAAGGCAAGGGTTTCCCGATGAGAGAAACGTTGCTGATCTGTTTTCCGTATAACCCTTTGGTAGGTTATCATATTGAGGCTGCCTGCCGATGACGATGACTTCGTCGGATTGATTGCTTGGCTGTATGGCTTTGGCTGGAGCCGGAGGGCCTAGAAGAGGAGCAGCAGGAGCCATTGTTGTTACAGAGAGGGTTTGGGGGTTTGGCTTTAGGGTTTTAGTTTGATCAGGTGATTTTCGGTGGTGAGATGTTTTATATTGAAAAGGTTACTTGGATACCAAGTAAATAGATTATTTTTCGGGATGATTTTTCTCTATCTGAACGAGATAATATAGGAAAATCAACTGTTTAGCGCATATTTAAGGCCCAATTTTCTCTCCAGATGGAGAGATTTCTTCCCCATTTTTTTCTTTTTTGCAATTGGCATTGTAGGAGGCAAGTTTAATTAGTGCATATTAACATTGTGTTTGGAAAGAGGGAAAAAAAGGATGGAAAGTAAATACTAAATACTGGCTTTCAAAATGCTAAACGCAAATGAACCACTAACTTTAATCAGAATTCAGTATTTTAAGTGCCTCATTTGGCTTGGTTACAGGAGACTAAAGAGAAGCATTATTTGTTTATATTCGAGTCCTTTCTTTCCATTAAAACAAAATCAAATGAAATATATGACGCCCTGAACTAAGAAATCGATACAAGGTAATTCAGCATCCTGACTCTTCTGGTAGCAACAAATCATACTGAAGCATGAAAGAGCTAATATAAGTAGAAATCAATTATTATCAGCCATAAAAATGTCACATCAAGTCCAAACTTACATTCATTCATTACAAAGGTTTACAACTTATATTTTCAACATATGCAGAGCATAAGGAACGATTTTGACAAGGAATTGCCAATTTACATGTACAACATACACAAAGAGGAGTAAGAGTACTTGACTTACTCCTTTATTTATTTTCAGGGCTCAGACAGGAATAATAATTCATTATTCACTAATTTCCAATTGTAATAAGCTTAGAGCAAAGTAACCTGAGTCAAAGGAGAAGTGATCATCCCTATGTCTGCCAGGAAATTGGAATATTGGGAAATAATATGAATGCCATAGTTGGATTCATGGGATTAAATCTGAAGCTTGCTGCTTCTAGCTCCCATACCTTCTTCCTCCTCCTGGTAAACAGAACAACATCCTCGTTACATCAATGTAAAGCATCAAAATGGTTTAACATCAACAAGGCATAGGTAAATAGCTTTAGATTTTGTAAAGTTCACAGCTATACAAGTAAACCGACAGGCGAATCTTCTTTCTAATGAAGCAATGTAGCATAAACCTAAGTATGAAGCTTGCCACAAGAAACTAAGGAAAATTTTGGGCTAATATTGGGAATTATAATTGGAAATCAGTTTTGATATTGGTTTATATTGTTAGGTGAAATTTCATGACGCATTATGAATGTTAACAAACAAAAGATAGCAAACATCTATATCTACAAATAATGCTACTAAGATTTTGAAAAGTTGATTGCTATACAAGTAAAATCAAATTGGAATTCAGTTTTGATATTGGGTTATATTGTTAGGTGAAATTTCATGATGCATTATGAATGTTAACAAACAGAAGATAGCAAACATTTATAATCTACATAGGCAAGGTTCAAGTCTACAACAATGGATAATCAAAGAATTCAAAATTGCAAACTTACCAGTTTCCAGCCAATCTTTCCATCTGAATCTCACAATGCAACCGCCAAACAATTAGCAATGAAAGTCCTTAAAGGAACTGTAAGAACAACATCAGACCACTCAATTTTGCCCCACAAGTCCCCTGCTTCATCTTTCTTCACCTCAATCTCAGCACACCAAATCTCCATTCCCTTCCCGCCACCACCATCCTTTGATTCCCAAACCACCATCAACTTCCCTCCCAAATTCACCATTGTTGCTCCACATAAGAACTTGGGCAATACTTTATCCAACCCTTTCAACTCTTTCCAAGTCCCTTCCTTCACATCGAACCCTCTTATTTTCCCCAAATAATCGTAACAAAACAAGACCCCATCGATGACACAAGCTCTGCCCCTCCACCCATTGTCCAAATCAGTCTCCACCGCTCCCCAGCTCCCGCTTTTAACTTCATAGCAAACCCCATTTCTATCTCCCATGGCGTAGACTTTGCCGTCAATGACGGCGCTCGCATGCATCCATTTATCCCTTACTTCAATTGGGCTCGGAACCGAATTCCATTTCCCCGTTTTGGGGTCGTAAACTTCAGCCCAGTTCTTCGACCGAGCCCAATTGTCAACCACGCAGCCGCCGATGACGTAAATTTTATCATCGACAACTCCGGCGGCGGCCAATTCGCGGGAAACACGCATGTTCGGAGCTGGTTCCCACGTGTGGGTCCGGCAGTCAAGGGACCAGACGTGTGAAGAAGGGATGTCTTGTACGGAGCCACCGATGACGTAGATTCTGGGGCCGATGGCGGCGAATGTGGAGGCGACGAGGGACGGTGAAGGGAAAAGAGGGAGGGGGACGAGGATGTTTTTGGGATTCTTATTGGGTTGGGTAGAAATTTGATGAAGTGCGTAGAACCGGAGGAAAGGGCTGTTGGGGAGGCGGAGAGTGATGTAGAGGAAGTGCTCTGAAGAGTTGAGGAGGGAACGAGCGGTGTAAAGGAGAGGCGAAGAAATCAGGGATTTCATCGGCTTCGAGACTAATGAAAGAGTCGGGTGGTGGCATCTTGGGATTCGAGCTATGATGTTCAAAGCCACATCGTCTGGCAGGGATGGGATTAGCTGCGGCGGTTGTGCTGGTGATGTAGCCGACGGTTTGACGGTGGCGGTGGCGGTAGCGGTGGTGGAAGTGGACATTATGGGTGGATGATTGAATGTTGGATTTGGGTGGGTAGTTGGGAACTTCAATAGGTAGAAAATAGTTAGTTAAGAGCTTAGGGAGTGTTTTAACGGTCACTTTCACTTAATTGGGCCTTGAGCTTTTCTTGGTCGATATTTGGGACCAAACACTCGTTGGACTCAAACGACTTGGGTAGTTGGGTTGGAGTTAAATGAAATCTAAAGGGCTCAACTTATGTCCCAAATATTTGGTTAGGATTTATAGAAATGTTGAGACCCAAAACTTCCTTATATTTGGATTTGGTTGTATGGCCCAAACATCTCTTTAGTTTCATTTTCATGAACAATAGTTCAACGAATCTCATGATTGAGTCATTATCATCACTAGCAAGTGGCTCTCTCTTCGCTTTTTTTTTTTTTTTTTGGGGGGGGGGGAGGGGGGGATTTCTAGGAATTGTGAACTTATTCACTATGACCATGCATTATAGTTTGTGTTTGAACCTAAACAAACTCGATGTATAATTTTTTGTATATTTACAAAATTAACCTTATTCGAGGCAAGTCGGCCTAATTTAAGAATAAAACTCTTTCAATAATGATTTTAACTTTTAACTGAACAGTTTAATCGATGTTCTTTAAGTGTAGTCCAAGATTTTGGGTAACAAAATTACTTTTTGTGTCATTTATATTTTTTGACACGTTAAGGTGTTCAGACAAATATACATAAACTATACACCTAAAAAACTTTACCTAAGTCATCATCCCCGTATTGTCACATTTATAAAAGTGAAACAACAATGATTTGATGATTTCCCAATAGCCCCATCTATACTAATTATTGGTCGAGGCAAATATATATACATGAGGAATTAATGCTTGTGAAAATTGGGAAATTGTACAAGCCTAGTTAAAGATTTTTGTCTTGTTGAGACATGATTAGTAGATATTTGTGAAACACTTGCATGTTACTAGCTAGTTGTTATAGTACTATTTTCTTTTCTCTTTTGAAAAATAATGTAGTGCAAGTGTAAGGAGTAGTAGTTTGACTGAGATATAGTAGTATACACAAATTGATGAAATAATAATATCTTTTGACAGGCTTTATAGAAGTTTCCAAGTATTAGGGTTAGAGATATATTGTACTAGTTTCGTACTTTAAAATTTAATGTGTGGGTAGGGGGTGTCGACGCAGCTGGTTTCAGGGCCCTGATCCCTTTCCAAGGCCTCAGGCTCAGCCCTTTAAAATTTAATTGTGATGGTGTGCGCCAATATCAGAGACTCCAGAGTCCAGAGAGGCCATTGGCATTACTGTTGGGGAGACATTTTACGTATTTACCTCTCTCCGATCACCATCTCTCTTCTGCCGCCCCCTCGAGATGCGAGCCCTTTCCTTCTCTCTTCATATACTGTTCCTGCAGGGCCAGCTGTTTCTATGTATTTACAACACCCTTCATTGCTCAATCAAAATCAAGCATGTTTTCGATATAAATTAAAACATTAAAAAACCAATCTTTCAATTCCTTTGTAATGAGCAGTAGTACACGTATGTAGTACTACTACTTAATTAAGTTGCTATAATAACTTATTAGTACGTATAGTACTTAGTCCTAATATGTTTCATCTTCAAATGGTATATTAGTACTCCATCTGTCTCTAACTGTTACTTTTTTGGATGGATCTCATCCAAAAAAAACCAACAGTTAATTAGTGATAGAGGAAGCATTAAATTGCATTTTTACATTTGTTGGTTTGGGTGGAAAAGATTTAATGACCTTTAAATAAGGTTTTAAATTTGAGTAGATGGCTTTCGGGCATTTGGTTTAATAATAGAGTGTTGTGTATTCTAATTTTCAATGGCTAAAGTTTGATTCTTAACATCCTCAAGTAAAAAAAAAAATCGAGTGGATGTTAGCTGGAGAATTTCTCTCATTTGAAATTTGACATGTGACCTGATTTTAAATTAGTTGAGAACTAAAATGATTATTGCATGATTGATGATGGAGTATCTTTCGTAGAGAGGAGTTTTAACCTTTCACATTCTTGGCCGAAAAGAATTACTTTAGTTTAATACAAGAATCCAACGTTTTAGTATATGAAATTATGACAAAATTCACTCATGGAAATTAAATAAATCTTAATTAAGGCAACTATAATGTTTGAACTAGTGATGATGAAATAATTGACTGTTTGTTCATCCAAATGAAAAGTGTTTGACTATACGTTCCTTTTCAGAAAACTGCAAAAAGAAAAGGCACTTGACTCGTTTCTGTTGGAGAATCTAACAAGTAACAAAAAAATGTAATGTAATCGGACAAAAAATATGTAATGTGTGTTACAGTCATGCATTGCCATTGATTCGAGACCCTTCCAATTTTTTTTGCCAACAGTTTCAGTTTCTGCATAATTCATAGAGCCTAGCATGCGATGCATGGCCCAAAGTTTCACATAAAGCGTGTGAAAATTAAAAAGAGTCCCACTTTCTAGTTACCGTTGCAGTAAATTGATGAGTAAAAAGATTGGGAAAGCGAAGCAACAAAACTTTGAAAAAAAAAAAAAAAAAAGCAAAATGAGACCCATCTCAATCTCCATTCTCTTCCTGCTTAATTACCCTAGCTATTAATATTAAGAACATTAAATTGAAACATGACAAAAAACAAATCAAACCGTCACAGCTCTCAATGCGTTATACTTGAAGAACATCATATTTCCCTTTCAAATCATAATTAGTAGTTGTAAGGAAAAAAAAAACCAAACCCTATTTTTTTTTAAAGAATTTCAGGGGTTTTCCCTTATTCGACCCTTCAACATGCATTATATAAGGTCATAACGTCCCTTCTAACCCTCACCACATATCTCTTTTTTTCTTTCGAATTCCTCTCTCCACGTGAAACTCTCCCCCTCCTCTCGTTTATAAGTTTTGTCACATCAAATCTTTTTTAACCTAATCATCAACAACAACAACAACAACAAAACGTCTTCCCTTATTTTGCTTATATATTATAGTCTCTCTTTTAACCCTTTTTCTTCCTTGTCTACTCTTTACTCTATTTTTCTTTTTTTGCTTGTTATAGTGATCTCTTTTTGAGTTTTTTTCCCTTGATTATGGAGTTAGGTTTGGTTTCAAAAGATACAACCTGGTGGGTTTTCACTCTTCCTGCTTTCCTTGGTTCCAAAAACCTTCTTGATGGCTATGTTTTGTTTTCCCTTTTCATAGCTTTCCTGTCTCTTGCTCTTATTTCATGGGCTTTTGCTGTTGGTGGGATTGCATGGAAAAATGGTAGGAACAATAAAGGAACCGTCCCTATTCCTGGTCCTAGGGGTCTCCCCATTTTTGGAACCCTTTTTACTTTAAGCCGTGGCTTGGCTCACCGGTCTCTTGCCGCCATGGCTTGGACCCGGTCCAACACTCAGCTCATGGCTTTTAGCCTTGGTTCAACCCCTGTGGTTATTTCTTCTGATCCCCACACTGCAAAAGAAATCTTGACTTCCCCTTATTTCGCTGACCGACCCATCAAGCAATCGGCTAAGAGTCTCATGTTTAGCCGAGCCATAGGGTTTGCTCCTAATGGAACCTATTGGCGGCTTCTGAGAAGAATAGCTTCTTCTCATCTCTTTGCACCGAAGCGCATAATAGCACACGAAGCCGGCCGTCAACTAGACTGCACCATCATGCTGCGCAACATAGCGAATGAACAGAAACTCCACGGCGTCGTTTCGTTGAGAAAACATCTCCAGTTTGCTGCTTTGAATAATATTATGGGAAGCGTTTTTGGGAAACGATATGACGAAAATGAAGATAGTGACGAACTGGAAGAGCTTAAGGGTATGGTGAGAGAAGGGTTTGAACTCTTGGGAGCTTTTAACTGGTCTGATTATTTGCCATGGCTGAGTTATTTCTATGACCCATTTCTTATCAATGAACGTTGCTTGAAACTCGTCCCTCGAGTTAGAAAACTCGTCAAAAACATCATTGAAAAACACCGACAACAAAGTGATCAGTCCAAAAAACTGTCGGATAATGGTGATTTTGTCGATGTTTTGCTCTCTCTCGATGGTGAAGAAAAGCTCCAAGAAGACGACATGGTTGCTGTTTTATGGGTAAGTTCCTTTTCTTTATGTTATATATTACTACTATTTGCATGTTTTTGAGTTAACTCAGTGAGTTTCGATTTATTTCAGGAAATGATTTTCAGAGGGACTGATACGACGGCGTTGTTAACGGAGTGGGTCATGGCTGAGTTGGTGTTGCACCCTGACGTACAAGCCAAGCTACAGCTTGAGATTGACGGTGCGGTGAATGGAAAAACCCTTACCGACGCTGACGTGGCGAAATTACCGTATTTACAGGCGGTGGTCAAAGAAACCCTGCGGATCCATCCGCCAGGGCCACTACTTTCATGGGCCAGGCTGTCCACGTCAGACGTCCAGCTCAGCAACGGCATGGTGGTTCCCGCCAACACAACCGCCATGGTCAACATGTGGGCTATTACACATGACCCGCACGTGTGGGAGGACCCACTCCAGTTCAAGCCCGAGAGGTTCTTGGAAGCTGACGTGGATGTCCGAGGCGGTGACTTGAGGCTGGCACCCTTCGGAGCCGGCCGCCGGGTTTGCCCCGGCAAGAACCTTGGCCTCGTCACCGTCAACCTTTGGGTGGCTAAGCTGGTTCAGCATTTCGGGTGGGTTCAGGATTCAGATCGCCACCCGGTTGATTTGAGTGAGGTTTTGAAGTTGTCATGTGAAATGAAGTTTCCCTTGCATGCTCTTGCTGTGGAAAGAGAAGGCAATCTTTTGCCTTAGCTAAATATTAGAAGTACTAGAATAATCTTAGCTAGGGTTTTAGCTTTAAGGGTTTAATTATTGTGACTTATTATATATAGTTATTACTATTATATATTATTATTATATTTGGTATCTCTATGAAGTTTTGCTAAGGTTTGATTATTTTTGTATTTGTATATTCAGTATAGTATTTGTAATTTTGTTTTCGCATGTTGTGATAATATATGTATTAATTAATGGGGCTCTCGTTTTGGGAGGGCTTTTGAGGGCTCCCGAAATATTATTAGTAATCATTTAAAATTATAATCAATATATGATCTACTATTTTATTGTACCCGCAACTTCTCCTTTTTTTTCTCTCTTATCTTAGAATCTACTACTACATCCATATGCAGTAGTGTTAATTTTTTTAACAGTCTGATCTTGTTAGATCAATGGGTATACTATACCTGAATCATGAGGTATCGAGTTCAAATTTCATTTCATGTAAACTATACGTGAGCTTATGTGAGATTGGTTAGTTTGTTGCATGTGAGCCCTCATGTGGGATTAGGTAGTTTGTTGTTGCCTTTATTAAGTGATCAACTCATTGTATGTAAATTGCATGTGAGCCCTTATATGGGATTAGTTAGTTTGTTGTTGCCTTCATTAAAAGAGATTATATGATTGTAATGAGATTTCTGTATTCTCTAAAAATAGGTTTTTTTTTTTTTAAAAAAAGAAGGTATATATTAATAGATGGGAAGATCACAACTTCACAAAATTTTATCAGTGATTAACAAATCAAATTTGGAATTTTAAACTGTATGGACCCATATATACGGGTTCCAAGATTTTGTGACAAGTTAGATTTTTTCCTACAATTTTTAAAATCATAGTCAATTAATACCCTAAATTTAGGGAGTTACCCTTTAAATCTCATATGGTGAAACTTGGGGCTAAATCTGGTGCTAAATTTGTAATTAAATTTTAGGAAAAGAACCTGACTTGTCACAATTTTATTGGTCGGGATCATGGATGACGTGATGAACCTGATTCATCTAATAAATTCTCATACGGAATACTATTGATACTCATGTATATTTTTATTTTAAGTTAAATATTGCCTAATAAGCACATGTCAAATTTTGTTAACCTCTTGAGGCGTACATATATTAATTTATTGACAAAGGCTAGGGGATGCAAAATTTGCGAGTTGATCACATTTAGTGTAGGATATATACAAGAGAGTTTCTTGGATTTGGGAATCAATAACTGATTAATTCACTGACTAAACGTTTTTAAGGATAATTAGAAACGATTCCTCTATAAGACTATAACTCATCGAGTAACCAACACGGTTATATGTTCTATAGGATAAGAATTAAGAAATCATTAATCTTATTTTTCTTACCGACTTAATTCTCATGCTCTTTTCGTGTACTTTGGTTACGATATAATGTGTGGTTGAGAGAATGACAATTTATTTTATAATGGAAAATGATATTTGTACACTAAAAGAATTTACATTTCATGTCCACCATTTTAATATTTTAATATATAACCCTGTGATTATAGAGTGAACACATGGTATGTACTAATTATCCATTTATAACAGTTGACGGTTGTCATAAAATTTTGATGAGTCCAACTGAGGAATGCGTGGTGGTATGTGTGAACTTCTTCACCATTCTCATCCAAAATTATATTAATCTTATTATATAGAAATCTCAATTCCAAAAACTTTATCACCAATCTAAACTAATTACCAAACTATTATAATTTTATATGGTTTCTTAAAGTTACGTATTGGATCATTTGTATTCGTGTATGTGTAGGAATGTAAATTTGTTTAATTGGTAAGATGTTAGACCTCTACTTGTAAAGTTTAGACTTCAAATATTGTTGATAATCCTCGACTCTTGTTAAGACGTGGTGGGTATTTTATAAGTATATACATCGGGTATTTTATAATTATAAGTATAATTAAGCTTATTAAAATGGAGTTTTTATATTCTCAAAAGTTGATATATAGCTTGGTTAAAGTACTTTGAAGATGCATGGAATAACCTAGGCTACTTGCTAATTTGTTAGTAACTCATCAAAGAAAGACATGCAATAAAAGTTACTAAATATAAATCCCAGAACTTTTTTATTATGTATGGAGAGTAGTAATTATAGTAACTAATCCCTTGTTCTAGTGGTAGAAATAGAGATTAATAATGGTGTGATGAGTGAATGATAGTAGTAATTAAGAAGGAAGAAAAATGAGAAATGGAAATGAAAGTGAGAAGCAGGGGAGTCAGAATCCAGATGGGGAGGCTCGCGGTTCAAGGAAAAACCAATACCTGATATCTCGCTCTACCGGACAATGAACATACGGAAAAAGGAAAACATGTCAGTCAGAAAGTAGAGAGATAGCAAAAGCAACAGGCAAGAAACAGAACCGGTTAGGTTCACATTCACATCCAAAGATTCGTCAACCATTACCGTACGATTTCATTATGATTTCTTTCTCTTTTTTTTTCTTTGGTAGATTTTCATTATGATTTCACTGCTTAATAATTTGCTCCTCATAATATCATGCGTACCCTACCAATAACATATTCTTCTTCATCTTAAATTATTTCATCATATAATCACATGATTTTTTTTTTGTTTTTTGGCCAATATATAATCACACATGATATATAATCATATATATGCATATATATAGTTTGAAATTTTATTTTTTGGTACAATTGAAATTTTAATGATTAGATCAATTCAAATCCCCATCATAAAAGCTAAGAATTATATATAGAATCATTATTTGATATTACACTAATAGTGTAAATTTTAGACTCCAAGTTGAACAATTGATACATGTTCATTTTCTAAATTATTTTTATTTTTAAAATTCAAAACTATTTCCTAAAAGACACATATATATCAAACCTTAATCTCTACATATGTAGTCTGCCGTGTAGTATATAATATTTTCCATATATATATATATACTATTTCATTTTCTTTTCTATACATGTATAAAAATATAGAAGTACTCAATATATATATATAGTTCAAATCAAATCAAAGGGTTTGACTGAATGAGAAAGAAAAGGGAAACAAAAGCACGTGAAAATGGCAATAATTTACTGCCAGCCAGTTTAGGCCTCTCTTCAGAGAGTGATGATATATTAAACAGTAAGTAGGGTTTTTTTTTGGCAGTTGAGCTGACTGCCAACACACATTGGTAAGCGGATGGATTTTTCGAAATAAAAAGTGCGAGAGATACCTTCTACGTACTAACTATCCAATATAATCGTCTGCTTCCAAACCAACAAGTTTTGTTACACACTATGGAGTAGTAGTAAATATGATGAATGAATATTGAAGCAGTGAAATGTCACTACCAATCGATGCAGAAATGAAGTGCGTGCCACTGTAATTAATTACTTCATTTCATTTAATAGTAACAATTTCTCTTCACTTGGTTGGCCACGTAATTAAAAAGTCTGCTTTTGGGAGGTTCCAAGAGCCAAACGTCCTCTTTCACATGCACTGCTGCATTTCTAACCAAAATTTTTGGCCCCAACCCCTCTCAGTCCCTCCTTCACATGACATGAGCTTCAATATGTACCGTACGTTCAAACTCTCTACAATTATTGCCATTGTTATTAGTTCTATAGCAGTAACACATGGATTGATGGTAGATTCAAGGGCATCTTCCATGTTTTAAGAGAGATGACAAATATTTCAAAGTTATTTGTATTTTTTCTTTTTTGAAGTTTCCTCTCAAAAAAAAAAAACGTTTCTCAAGACAAAACAAGGTACATTGATCTAACATCCCACATGTGTTGACAGAGAGAGTAAGACTGCTTCCATCTTTCATTTTTATCACGTGCCTCCCACGCCTGCCTTTTTTTGGTAGTAAATGGAACTAGATTAACGGAAATTAAGTTTTACAAGGCTGGGCATGGAAAGACCCATAATATCATCCATGAAAACATAAAAAACAGAGTAAGGAATACAGTCATAAACAAGGAAAATATTATTAAAGGATCTTCCAAGATTAGCTAATGCATCTGCAAGTCTGTTTCCTTCCCTGTAACAGTGCGAAAATTTCAGTCTATGGAACTGGCTCATAAGGTTCCTGCAGTCGGTGATCAAATTACCAAGAGGATGGAGATTAACATTAGCCTTATCAATAAGATCAATCACAACTTTAGCATCAATAGAAACCTCCAAAGTGGTAATTCCTTTGTCCAAAGCCAGCTTCAACCCATCTCTGAGGCCCCACAATTCAGCATGAATACTAGTAGCATGGATAATTTTCCTAGCAAAACCACACATCCATTCCCCAAACTCGTTCCTTAAACATCCTCCAGATCTAGAAATACCGGGATTACCTATTGTTGATCCATCCGTGTTTAACTTAATCCAGCCATGACTCAGGGGGATCCAATGAACATTCACAATTTTTCTAGTCGCAAATTTGGTTTTAGCAGCACCAAGATGGAAAAATTCAGTTGCTATAAATGCCTCCCACGCCTTCCCCTTTTCATTTTCATCAAGACTGAATTAAGTGTAGCTGCATTAATTAAGTGTTATTTGAAAACTAATTGCACAGTCCAAAACATTGGTAAAATATCTCAATATTGTTGAAGGAAATAAATTCATTAGGAGGATTTTAAAAAATCAAGATCAATCATGAGAGAAAGGGACAGTACCGGATTGTCCAAGGATCCTCTCTATGATGCTTTATATATAGATTTAGCAAAAATTAAGATAAAGAGAGTACTATCTATCTAATAATACCTTTGAGAGCGTCATATATATATGTATAAGTTTGTATTACTGATTTTCCATATTAATCAAATTGAAGGGAACACCTTTTTCTCAAAAAAAAAAAAAAAAAAAAAAACTTTAGATCTTGGGTGTTCGTTAGCCACATCGGTCTTATTATTTAGACCATGCTAGGGTTTTTTTTTATGCTCAACATAACTAAGTGATCAAATATTAATGAAGTTCAATTGGCAAAATGGAATTAAATCCTCGAAGAAATATATTCACACTAACAATTAGTCAAAGGGCTATATATTATGTATTTCATGCATTCCATTCTTCCGGGTTATTTAATTTGTAAATTTTAATGTAGGAGTAGTAGTTGAAAATTAATCATATCAAGAGATTTTATTTTCAAACAAAGAATTTGTGTCCGCCCTGAGGAAGCAATTAAAGTCATCCTCGATCATTTTCCACTGATCTTTCCCCATTTGGCCATTTAATTATGTTATTTTATTCCCATATCCTTAATTCTATATATATGGATCGTACTATATAAGTATACTTATACTTACAATCTAAGTCTAACTAACTTTCCAAGAATCATCCCATAGACGTTATAATAATTTCCAGAACCCAAGATTTCTTGTGCTCTCACTTCCCCGACACAACTTGTTCGAAAATATTACATATACCAATCCACTGTTTTTCAAAATCCCGTTAATATATATAATTATTACTAAGTCGGTCGACTCGACCCCTAGTTTTAAATTTTATATGGCAATTGGCACCCCTAGTTTTTTTCTTTTTCTATCTATTTTAATGGAATAATTAATATGCATGGACCAACAATTTCAGACTCGTGTTTGTTTGTTTCTATATACTCAGTATATTCTTAATATTTGATGCAAAAATCCAATTCGCCCCACGTTTATTTGAAGACCATTTCCTATATATATAATATGAAATCTTCAAAGTCGGTGAAGACAGAAATAGACTTGTGCATGCATGCATTTTTTGGCTATATATATACTATTTGGTTTGACAACCGACTCTCTCCCCATCCTATATTTTTTATCCAATTTTTTACTATTATCCTATTCTAGGACCAAATATTATTGCATGTTTCTTGGTATACAAGTATATATATAAATATATACACGAAAGATCATCTTTATTTCGCGAAATATATATATAATATGAAGAAATTAATGAATTCTTACTTTGTACTATATAGCTTTTGTAGATTCAATGTAATAAGGCGGCTTCCGTAGAGAAACGGACATATTACATTTTATCCATTAATTTCTTCGTATGAATGCAATGCATTTAAGCTAAAGCTTGTGGTGGGTTGTGCAGAGATGAACCTTCGTATTTATTGAGATGTGTGCTTTGCATTTGGTTTCAACTTTTTCCTCTAAAACAATGCTACAAATACTGAGTACAACTATAGTATATGGAATTGAACTATATTTTATTACTATATGTTTATTTTCGAAACCAATCCAAAATAATCTTTCTTTAATCTTGTTAACAAGTTGGTTAGTTTATTTAATTAGTACCATAAAATAATAATTATTAGGTTAACTATATAATTGCAAAAATACCTGAGTTGTTAGCTTAATTGGTAGGTGCACCGTGCCTGGACCGTGAGGTCCTGGATTCAAGTCTCACGGAATGTGAGTTTAGTTTGTAATTTATTTATTTGTGTATTTGGTACAGAGTGATGGTCCTATGGACTCGAGTCCGTGGGAGTTACCATGTAATCGAGGCTAAATCACACGTATGATCATATATTCATGTGAATTTTATGTTTACCTAATATTTAGAAGTCCATATCTACCCATACAATAAATAAAAAATTTATTTGGAGTTAAACTTCATGTTCAAACCGTATCTTAATTATTAATGTCCTTAATTGAAAAAAAGAAAATTTTATTTGGTACGAAACTTTATGTTGAACTTCTATCTCAATAAATACAAAATTTTAAAAAATTTCACATTCCAAACTAAAATTCATTCAGAATAGTATATGGGTAAACATAAAATTCACATGAATATATGATCATACGTGTGATTTAGCCTCGATTACGTGGTAACTCCCACGGGCTTGAGTCCATAGGACCACCACTCTTTGGTACATAGATGGTTTATTTATGGTAATTTCTTAGTTTGACTTGATTTCTTATTAGATGTTTGAGCATATAAAGATTTATTCAGATTGTATATGAGATTTCAAAAAAATATAATTGCAAAAATTAAAAGGGTTTATGCCCTTGATTGGAGGCACTATCTCGTATCTCTGTTTTGTCAAAGCTATTGTATGCTGGAGATTGATTGATTAATTAATAATTTAATATAAGCTATTGCACATTTGCATGTTAATTAATATATACCTAGGTTTGCCCGGTCGTCTGATTTTATATAATATAATATATAATCCTACAACTATTAGCTCTGCTTTATTTTTTCATTTAGGACCGTTATGGTCAATAAGAGAATATATATAGTATATATTTTGTCCAGGTTTTGGGGCAATCAAAGCTCAATCACACTCTTAATTTAAGGTTAAGATTCGCTAATTGCCATTTATGAGTTACAAGTAACGACCACGTGCTCGTATTTGTCTCTTCAAGTCAAATACTAAAAGTCAACATGTATTTATTTGATTATCTGAATAATAACAAGGAATGTTGGGCTCAGGGCCCAATAGTTTAAAATTTGGGTCAAAATTCAGACCATATCTGAATATATTAGGTTATGACAAGCTGGGCCGAGAGAAGGCCCAAAAACCAAATACTAAATTAGTAATTTTAAATTTCTGTTATGTTTTTGAAGGCAACGTGGTGCAAAAGTAACGGCTCCTGGCGCCAAAGCCCCCCTCCAACCTTATCCACAAATTCAGAAGCCCCCATCTGCATCAAATTTCTTCGCTTTTATGTTCTCAAATTGAAACCAAAAAATAAAAAAAGGACAATAGTGTAGAGAATGAATATGATTGCTTCCTTGTCAAACTCAAAGCTTTCATTTCATTATGATTATTATTATTTTAAGTATTCCGGCAAGTATTTCAAGTTGAATAATCCCAGGAAAGAGTTGCGAATAAGGGCATCATCTTCTTCTTCTGCTGCTCCTGGTGTTGTTGATCTCAAGACCCTTGAATCCGCCATTTCCAAGGTTATTTCCTTTCTTCATTTTCCTTCCTTCTCGTTTCTTGTTTAAGATAAATGATGATTAATGAACTATACTGTCATAAAATTTAACAATGTTGAATGAAGCAGAGTTTTCCAATTGGAATTCAGTAATTCACTTTCTAAATTAATATAAATTAATATATTTGGTATACAGAAAGACAGTGATGCAGTAAAGGAGGCACTTGATCAGCTGAGTGAAGTAGGATGGGCCAAGAAATGGAGTTCTCAGCCGTATGTCTCACGTCGTACGGTCAGTCTCCATATCAAAGTCTGAAGTTGTGGGAAAGTTGTTGCCACTCAAATTTTAGCCTGCAAAAAACCCATTCATGTACTACTATATATAAATAATGATCTGTTCATTGCTATAAACAGTTAATTACATTACATATATGACATAATTTACTTAATTGGTTAGAACAATGGAAAGGCTTAACCTTCAGATTCTTGCATCAGACTTCTCTTCGGGAGCTGACCACCCTTGGGATTAAAAATGCTGAAAATCTTGCAATTCCAAGTGTCAGAAATGATGTAAGTAACACCATATAATTACCTTCTAAACTCTTAAAAAAACATTAACTTCAAATTTGGGTTCATGTATATGATAATATTTCAGTTGTACAGGCAGCATTTCTTTTCACAGTTGTTGGAACAACAGGGTTCTTGGGACTTCTTGCTGGCCAACTTCCAGGGGTAATCTTAACTCTATCATTCTCGTTTCTATCGGAACATGTCTTGCAATGATTGAGGCTTTAAGTTTTCATGCAGGATTGGGGCTTCTTTGTACCATATTTACTTGGGAGCATTTCTTTGATAGTTTTGGCTATTGGGAGCATTTCACCCGGGTAAAGTCATGATGCAGAGTTTCAAATGGTCTTAATTTTCCTGAATGGATTGCTTACTAATTACTGATACACTTAATTTGCTTCTATATAGACTACTTCAAGCTGCAATTGGAGGGTTTTCACAATTCTTCCCCGATTACCAGGAAAGGATTGCTAGTCATGAAGCGGCTCATTTTTTAAGTACTTTCTCATCACATAATATTTCACATCTCTCACATTTGTGCATGTATATATACTAAGGAGAGGAAGTTTTTTTCTTTGATTTAGTTGCCTATTTGTTGGGACTTCCTATCCTGGATTATTCATTGGATATTGGTAAGGAACATGTCAATCTCATCGATGAAAAGCTCGAAAAGCTTATATATAGTGGACAGCTTGATGCTAAACAACTTGACAGGTACTCATTTCAATACTACACACATTCTCATACCTGCAACCATTCTTAAGCTAAATTGCTGCTTGATGTCTGCTGTTATTCTTCTCTCGAAAGATCGCGTAATGTGAAATTTTAGCTGCCCTTTGCCACAAAATTTTACAAGTACTAGTTTATATCAGATTGGCAGTTGTTTCTATGGCTGGACTTGCTGCTGAGGGTCTGAAATATGACAAAGTTATCGGTCAATCTGCTGATCTTTTCTCACTTCAGGTTTTGCAACACAAACCTTTGCCAAATTTGACCTATGTAATGAATTGTGAGCTTACCTAGATTTTGGAACTCACTCTCTGGTCTGTATTGTCTGCAGAGATTCATAAACCGGAGCACGCCAAAACTTAGCAATGATCAGCAGCAAAATCTAACTAGATGGGCAGTGAGTTACTGAAATTTTTCAATTGGAGCCATGCATGATTCATTGTGATTCAGAATGCTACCATTACAAAATATACCTTCAGCTTCATATCTTTGCTTGAACTTTCTTAAATCTTATTATAAAATATACCTTCAGCTTCATATCTTTGCTTGAACTTTCTTAAATCTTATTATCGACAGCGTTTTTATGTATTTTTAACTATTGAAAGCTGATGTTTGGTAAAACTAATACAGGTCCTGTTTTCTGGATCCCTTTTGAAGAACAACAAGGGTATTCATGAAGCCTTGATCTCAGCAATGTCAAATAAGGCAACTGTATTGGAATGCATCCAAGCAATTGAGAACACTGCCTAGTGTTTACCTTTCAGTTCTATATATTGTTGTCAAGTACCCAATTGGGAAGATTGCACTACTTGGAATCTACTTTGCTAGGCTGCAAATCTTCTTCTGCTTTTCCTGTCTTCATTAATTTTTCATTTTCAAATCATAAATCTTGACAATTGAAATGCCCAAAATACATAATAAAGGGTTCCATAGATGGAATATCATTTTTCCGTATCCGCACAATACATATGTTCATCTAGAAAGAAGATACATAATACAACAGAGAAAAGAAAAATGATAGGCTTGAAAGCTTCTTATTGAAAATTCAGTTTAACTCCAAAACTTCTGTCAGAGACAAACTTATTCAAGGCTAGATAGATCGTTTTCCGATACGTTATGCTCGATGGCAAACTTTCGAACATATCTGGTCACTATGTGTTGAATGAAAGATCTCAGCTTTATTGAACTAAATTCGCCCATACATGCAAAGCAAATCTCTTAATTTCAATGCTTCTGTCTCCAAGCAATCAAAACTCATGGAACTAGGTATTCTCCAACTCCAGTTTCCAACCTGCACACAGTAGTTATCAAAGAGGTCACAGTGAGAATGTAGGAACCCTTCTTTGTTTGGTTCTGTTACACTTTAAAGCACTCAAACCGCTCTCTTTTGACACCTGACGCTTTCTCTTTATGATGAAAATAAAACCGAATTTCATCCAACAAACAAGGATAAGAACTTAAAGACAACTTGGGAATCTAAGAATCAACATTGTTTTTGTCAGAGTTGGCTCGGCTCAAGCTATGGGACAAGACATGGGCAAACTTTATGCAAAATGAAAACATACGTGCTCAATAAAGGAAGAACAATAACTTTGGATCTAGGTTAAACATGGCAATGAAGGTTTTGCAAGTTTCACCAACCATGTGATCATTGCACATCTATATGCATGTATTTAAGGAAATTGTCTTTACCTCTGTTGCAGGAATGTTCATTCTCGCAGAATTCCCTAGCCCTAGAACATCCTGCATGGTTATGACTGTAGTTTGAGCTACTGAAGAAAGAGCAGCTTCGATCAGTGCCCATGAGATATCATCCTCTTCAGTGATATGAAGATACCTAAATACCTGAGATTAGAGAAAATTTTCAGACGTAAGACAAAGAAAAGGTGATCAACAAAATTAGAAACTTTAGCATAACAAACAGAACTCACATTGGACTTCTCTTGTTCCATTATATTGTTCCACCAACCTTTGATCTATGAGACAATCAAAAGCAACTATTAGCATGTAACATCCGGAAATTTGATAAAATGTTTTGTTGTCAAACCAAACAATAAAAATTTATGACTAAAGCAAACTACCAAATTTGAAATTTCTCTCATTCATTCTCACTAGTCTTCCTCATCCTTCATATAAGATTTGAAGGTTGAGACCTTTTCCTAAATTTTTATGTTTTTAACAAATATATGAGTACACTTCGTTTCTTTTTCGTGGAAAACAAATCCACTTATATTAAGTCCATATATTTATGCTAGATTGATTCCGTCTTAGAAGTTGTGGTGATTTTCATCAATCCAAGTCCAGAATTTTGTGTTTATTAATTCAAATTCCTTTTGATAGATAGATCAAGTTTCTTCAAATGGAATTAAGATCCAAACAGAACTTATCATACCAAGCATGCAGTATTTTAACTTTCAAGCTGCCAAGATTTCAAGAATACAGAAAGACAGCATGCTTGAAGGGCTTTACCGTGTCATTATCATGAGTTCCAGTGTACACAACTTGATTGAGCTCGTGATTATGAGGCAAATGAGGGTTGCTAGAGTCACTTCCAAAACCTAAACAAACAAAAGGGGACAAAACTACAATGTCACAGAATGCAAATTAAAGGCCATCGATAAAGCATATATACATAGATTCTATCAGAATTGATCAGTTATAAAATATTACCAAACTGGAGAACGGCCATTCCAGGTGCTCCAATATATTTCCTAAGCTCAGTTACATCCTCAGTTATAACTCCCTGAAATGTGATAAAAACACTAAATAAATATCAATACCAAAACCCTCCAAAAGAAAAGTTATATTTACTCAAATATCAATAATGCTGCTGAATGCCCCTGCCCCCAGAAAAGAAAACGTTTGTCATAGGCGGGTGAAGTTCTATTGAAGAATCAAGTCTCTAGACTCACTTAGAAAGACAAAAGTAAATTCTTCATATTCTCTCTGGTAGAACATACCAGATCTTCTGCGATGATATCAATCTTTCCAACTGTTCTCGAGATTGCATCAAATAATGATTTTCGAGGGCCAACCTACTATCATGGAAATAGTATCAGTAGTGAATAAAGGCACAATTAAAGAAAATTTAACACCTCCAGAAATACAGAAACCTGACCTTCCATCGTCCAACCATAGCAACTTTTGCTTCTGCATAGAGTAATTATGTTAGTAATTGTAATATACATTCTAGCAAGCACCATGGTGGTCAGTATAGTTTACAATAGCATCTCACCAGAAGGGACAGCCCAAAAGCCAGCAAAGCCCCTAAAGTGGTCTATCCTGAATTCGCCATATAGATTCTGTGCACGTCTAATGCGACGGATCCACCATGAGAATCCATCTTTCTCCATGGCTTTCCAATCATATAGAGGGCTGAATGGAAGCATGACCATAATGAAAATTAATTATTGTTGCAAGAAGCTAGTATAGATGTGTAAATTGAAGAAGTGACATGAAGGAAAATAAGAGTCATGATTAGCAAAATATCCAGTTTTAGAATTTACATGCTATGACTAAAATCATTGATGAGTTTAACCATCTTTCAAAAAAAATGTGGCATTCAAGACCAACATGCAGAGCATTAAGATAGTGAGACAAAAGAAAAGATACAAAGCAATCCGAAAGTGAATACAATTGTCTAGTCTATGTTCAAAATGAAAAGACAATGAAACAATACCTCATTTTCACAAGCATAAGAACATTAATGAAAAACATAATTATTTCTATATAAAACGTGTATCCTTGTCTATAGATAGTACAAACCTCCCCCATAGCTGACCAGTGTCACTGAAGGCATCCGGAGGAACACCACTGACTAGCATAGGATAACCATGCCTGTTCTGCCAAAGAGAATATAGAAATTTGTAGCCAGCAGCAACAATTGAATTCTTTGAAGCACGGTTAAAAGTATTAGCACTTCCTTATGCATAAATAAACTCCTCACCAGCAAAAAATGTTTCTTATTTGCCCAAACATCTGCACTATGGTAACCTACATAAATCGGCATGTCACCCATTATGCTGACTCCCTTCATCTGTGCATAGTTGCGAAGTTTTTGCCACTGCCTTTGGAAGAGGAACTGTTTAGCAATAAAGAGATCTATCTGCAAAAAGAAGCAAGAGCAGGAAATGATATTTGAGTCTAAAATAGGCAGATAATGTAGGAGATTATTGAGCCAATAACTTTGTTAAAAGAGATTCAGATCATACAAAATCCTTTTTCTCCTGGTATATGTTTTCTAAGGCTGCAAGATGACGGTTTTTCAGAGGTTCAGGCCAGTCATACCAACTGAATGCTTTTAAACTGTCATCAATAGCGGCAAAATAAGCTGAATCTTCAAGCCAGCCTACAAAATTTAAGGAATGAACTTAAATGATTGCATGACTATCAACAGACTTAAGATGAGAAAGTAAATTTGTTCTAAGCACATATGTTTTTCTGAAGTCCTTGTTCCAGCATATACATAGAAATAAAAAAATAAAAAAGAATATGAATATGACAAAAAAATTTCAACCCATATAAATCTTTAAAACAGAATCTTGCAAACACTCCTCAATCACACAAAACAAAAGGTACCACTTTTACCGAAAACCCTCCTCTGACAAACTCCACAATTTCATATACCAATAGAACAGTCAAATATAGATTGTAGCACAGTGAATATGTAAACAAGGAATAGAAGGAAGCAGGAGTTCATAGTACGCAATCATACGGAATATGTATCTTACTTGATATGATAGGATCTCTGCGGAAAGCCTCAAGCTGATTTTTAATTTCCCCATCACTTAAGAGGAGCCTTTCTGCAGCCTAAGAAATGATAAAATGAGTAGAACTTGGCACAGTTAATGATATAGAGAGATCAGAATAAGGGAAAGCTCTGGGAAATCACTTTTCCGCCTTAGTATTCAAACTGAATGCATCACTCATACTTACATTGCCAACTTTTGACTCATGTGACAATGTATACTAAGAGGAACTTTTTTTTTTTGCTTTTCTAATAAATACAGCTTCTTTCGAGTTTTGACTACCTTATTTATCAGAGAATCCTTCAAGTTAGCCACAATAGAATAGTTCACACGGTCAGAATCACTGCACAATGAATATAGATCATGGGTGTCACAAAAGGCCATCTAATTTAGCTATTTATAACTGTTACTCAAATATTAAAAAGAACTCCTCACATTGGTTGAGGAAGCTCTTCATTTGTTAGCAAGCCATCTTTAACAAGCTCTTCAAGTGAAATCAAGAGAGTGTTACCACAATTTGCATCCTGAAATATAATCATCAACAAAACTTAAACACTGTCATATAACATATGGTACCAACGAGGGAAACGTATTATCAATAAGCAGTAAAAAAAAAAACCATCTAATCAACTGAATTTTTGAGATCATTTGTTCTTAAGCATGTTAAGTTCAGCAAAATCGCAAAAATGGATTACTAATTGAAACAGGACAATTAAGAACAATATTAATGAAGCAGCACCTGGCCTGCATATGGTGATCCTCCTTCATCAGGAGGAACAAGAGGAAGCACCTGCATTAACATCACAGATTCATTAAAATGAGTACATTGTTAAGCTTTTTTTTCTTTCATAGTACATCAACAGATTAGGATGGCGAAGTGTCACTGAAAATCACCATGTCAGCACACACACACACACACACACACACACACACACACACACACACACACACACACACACACACACAACAAAAAAAAAAAAAGAGACTTCATACGGATACCAATTCAACTAAATTAACCGAACTTCAAAAGAGACCAATGAAATGAAGCCGCGTTAAAAGGCAATAATTTTGGTCTGAAGTCTGAACCTTTTTCCAGAAAAAGGTTGAATTTTCCGTTCTGACTCAGCATGGAAACACAAAATGTAGCGTTTAAGAGCGAGAGTACCTGCCAAACGGAGCAACCGGCTAAGTGTAGCCAGTCGATGAAACGAAAAGCTTCTTCCCCAAGATCCCCAATGCCATAAGGTCCACGAAACGACGTCGGGTGGAGCAAAATGCCGGCTCTTCTCCGCAGTTTGGGGTCGGGCTTGGGAAGCCAGTCACCATATTCAAGCGGTAAGTCCTCACCGACTTCGATGTCGGTGAAAGCGGAGGCAACGGCGTCGTTGCGGAAGCGAAGGTTGAGTGATTGGGTCGTCAGAGTTTTGGGTTGAAATAAAAGAGTGGAAAACTGAGAAGGTTGAGATAGAGAAGAATGGGATTTGGAAGAGAAAGGGAAGGAAGAGATAAGAGAGAGTGGGCTACGAATTGCCATGGCAAATTCGCAAGCATCTGTGAGAGTTTTGGGAATGTAAATAAATGAGAGACGAACGAATCAATAATCAATAATTTAAATCAAATCATTCAATCAATCGATTGCATTGTTGGAAGCCACAGTGTTGAAGCTAAGCTAAGCAACTGCCAACTGGGGCTGGCACTTGGCACTTTAGACGGTGAAACAAAAGCATGGGATGCACGTGACGTAATGGCCCTGTCTTTCGCAGATATTATTGCAAGTCTTGTTTGGCCATGGCCATATAATTTTCTAATTTTCTATTCATCCCGATCCCAAGGAGGAGTCTTGGGGAGTGAAAATTTGGGAATTGACTTCTATAATCTGAAAGTAATCGAACTCACATAAAGATTGAATCTTGGTTTATTACAATACAAAAATGAAACTGTAGATTGAGAAAATCTCTTTTTACCATCCAAAGCTCCCATAGTCCCATTGTCCAAACTAGGCTAAAAAGTAAAAACATGAACAAAAACAGCAATGACATGAATCTTTCACAGGGAAAAGGCAGAGATAATTGCAGACCTGAAAACCCCATTTCCAATCATTGTTAAGCCTTCCATATAATTGTGATACAAGTTCATTCTACTAGAGAATCTTTGAGGAATTAAATAGTAACACAAGAAAATATGATTATTACTACTATAATTCATATTTCATATGTTTTTATACAGATTTAAGTAATCTCAGATGAGATAGGCAAACACCAGAAACAAGCATCTAAATCCCATCCCCCTTCATCTGCATGCCTTTTATTGTTTGTTCTATACCTAATTACTACTATAACATCTCTAATTTTAGTATTCTTCAATTTCCAGGGTCTCCACATATGATTATAATTCTCTGAAAGGGAGAGCCTGCCCTATATAGCCTATACAATATACCCCTGCCTTGGCTTCCATGATTGAACAGAAGAAGTATTAATTGATAATCCTGGTTTCAAATGTCATCAGACCAGTCAGTAGGATCAATTTCATAGAACAAACCATCGACGATTTGGTCGATGAATGAATCAATGAAAGAGTTACAACTGACAGTGAAGATTCGACCAACTTTGTTCCGAGCACTTGATAACCAAGCAAAGGCAGCTGCACAAGTCATTGCCAAGAGACACACTCCACCAGCTTCTTCAATCCCTTGCAAATCCATCTTCCTAAATAGGGAATTCCCAGTCACAAACTCTTCTGTCACTGTTGCTGCAAACACAATCTGCACAAAAATGAAATTACTATCAGAAACTTAATATAGGGAAAATCTTACATAGTTACATATATATACACATATTTTTGGTACTATAAAGCAAATTGATCATTGAAAACTATAAAGCAGAGAATTTACTGTTCCAAGACCTTCCAACTTACAGTTACAGAGTTCTGCTATGAATTGCATGGAAATTTTACAGTTTCCTCAAAAAGCACAAACTTTCTAATTTCTATTACACTAAAATCTTAAATACATGGAACCCAAACAAGGCATGAAAAACCTAAACTTGCCCAGTTCAAACTTCAAAGTTTGATTCTTTCTGATGAAATTCTGAACACAATAAAAAAACAAAAGCATAATCGAACTAAATCAGTAAATTACCATGGCGAGTCGACCAGATATGATCTCGAAGTCCTGGCTTTTCTTGGTGCTCTCAATATACTCAGACAAAGTCTCAAAAAACGGTGAAACTTCATAACCCTCTTCCCTTCTCGTCTTCAAAACCCCACCTCGATCCGACCCATAGGATCTCAACGTGCAGAGCCTCGGCTGCAACACTATGTTTCCATTCTCGCCAGGTTCACCCACTTTAACTCTCTGAACCGGAACCTGACTACCCAATTCTCTCTTAGGAGTAGCCCCAGGTTTACTGGACAGTAGCTCACAGTGGATTGCACGCGCCACCGTGACCATTGGGTAAAGAGAAAAAAAAAAAAAACCAAAGACCAGAACAGGGAGTTTGCGATTCCTAGAATGTTAAGAAGTGTTTTTTTTTGGATTCTTCGTGGTTGTTTATGAATCCACGTCTGGGACTTTTCTATGTTACATATACATGTGGAGGTTGGATAAAGATTTTGGTTCGTTAACGTGGCTTTCAATTGGATTGGAATAATTTTTGGCTATTCCAACGACCTGTCGCTTTACTCATAAAAGTAATCTTTATTTTGTGTGTGATAGTCGTTCATCATATCATTAGTTTGGTTACTTTGGCCCCTCCCATTTTTCTCATGGTTAAGTTTTGTTTGGTTTCGTTTCAAGTGGTCATAAATAAGTACAGTTTTTACACATCTGAGAGGTGGGAACTTGTTTCAGAGATTTCCCAACTGTTTTTTTTTTTTTTACCATCTTTTTTTAATGAAAGGAAACATAAGACAACAGCTTTTGCTTGTGGTTTAGATTGATCCCAGGTTTTTTTGCAAAGCTACAAGAAAATACTGCTAACATTTGACTGGCTATAATCAACATGAAATTAGAGATATTATAACTCAAATATACATAGAAAAAACCACACAAAAAAATGTCAGGGACAAGTTTAAAGGATTATATATGATCTTCAGAGTTCATCAGCTAGTCTGAGCAGGGGGGCCTTTAGGCACAGTTGGGCGCGTTGGACCCTTTGGAGTTTTGAGCCGAATGGCTCTGTTTTGTATGCTTACCCTCTGCAAAATAATTACAGCAAACAGATTTATGGCTATGGATAAGAAATTTGAATAGCTTTTGGCATAATATAGTTCACAGCAAACCAAGATTATGATGACAATATTCTAAATTCTTAGAACTGAATATATTTATTATGTATATATATATATACCTTAGTAGATTGAATTTTGGGTTCTTTCCCATCTTCATTTCCTAGGAAAAAAAACAGAAGATACATTGAAAAAAAAAAATGGTTAATCTGTCATTTTCTTTCATGGCTGGGAGGAAAATAAAATACCTGTATAACTTTTGCAAGATGTTAAGGCTTCAACTATGTGGGAAAATCTCTTCTTCAGATCTTGAGCAAACTTCCCCATGTTGCAGAATTTTATTATGGTTAAAACTTAAAAGATTGCAGGAACTGAAATAATAAGCTTTGAGTAGAAAAGTAAAAGCTGATATTAATGGACACTTGCAAAGCTTAGCTATTGACACTTAAAAAGGCCTTCTGCATCAAAAATATAACCAGGAAAGAAGCATGTGCTCAGCAATCAGCTCAGCATACTACTATTTTATTTGCATCTGAAGCAATTGCAGCTCAATAGTTTGGTGGATTATGCCTGATGAGTTATGTACTCAATTGTTACTCATGATTATTTCTGGAAACTGCTTTTTGCTGGGTCTCTGGATTAATCATGAACATCCCTTTAATGATTCAATTCTTGTGTTTCCCTTACTTTATTTGCTTGGGGAGATTTTGATAAAAGCATAAACATAATTAAAGCACAAATTTTGTTGCTTTTAAACCAAAGAAAAGAATTTAACAAGAAATCTTAAGAACCCTTTTTCTAACTAGAGATTTTGATTCATCTTTTTAACAGTAACCTGTACATTTTTACAATTAAGCATGTACATTGATAAACAAAAAAAAAGGTAAAAGAAAAAACAAAATCCCTAATTAAAACAGAAAAAACAATAATTGAACACCTTAATCATGAAGGTGTCCAAAATCAATCAATTTTAATAATCTGACTCTCTACCAAACTGCATCCAAAATCTCTATCAAACCCATTCACTTACCCAGGAGGAGTATATATTTATGTTCATCATCATTCACCTTGACCCAATGTATTAATCAAGTGGACCCCATGATATACCCTCCACGTGTCAGCCTCATGAATCTCTTGATCTAAGATCAGAATTTGATGAGATCATCATAATAATCAGATCCTCACAAAAAATATACTGAGCTCAGGCCCATTATTCCCATCTGGGCTCACCATGTACAAAGTCTCGGAATCTTTGGACCCAACGACTCGCTCGAAACAGGCCCTCATATAAGCAAGCTCTCCATCCTGGCCCTCCGTATCGGAATTCCCCGGCAAAACCCCAGCCCCCATCGACACCGCCTTGAGCAATTCCATCACGTTCAAATCCTCCTCCGTCGCCTCCCGTTTAATCCCATACCCAGATTTCTTCCCGTTACAATACATCGTCCACAACGGCTCTTCGAACAGCTTTATCCTATCTTTTTCAGGTTTCTTTTCACATTCGAGCGCGATTCTCACCATCCCGGCGCCCAACTCCTTTTGTAGCACCGCCGTTTGCATGGCTAACTCAACAACTAACGACGGCAAACACTTGGGAGTCTCCTGCACCGAAAGAGTCACCCTTCCTTTACGGTACCCGAACAACGTCCCGGTGACACGTGTCCCCGACGTGATAGTTTTATGAGAGTCCGGTAAGCCGGTGCCGGGAAGGCTTGGGAATTTGCATGTCGGGGTAATGATTGGGAAAGAACGGAAAATTGATCGGAAAACACGAATGGCTTTGGGCTTACGGCGTTTGGACTTTTGGGCGGAAGAGGGTTGGACAAGGGAAACCGGGGCGTAATGTTTTGGCGTGGTGGGAGCCGCCGTTGGGGTTGAAGGGGTGGGTGGTGTTGTCGTTGAAGATTCATCGATATCAATGGAAGTAGCGGCGCTGGATCGAGGTCGGGAGTCCCCCATTAATGGACGTTGAAGAACCAGGAATAAGAGGGTGCCATGGAGGGAGGAAATTAGGAGGAGAGAGAAATGGAAAGTGTTTCAGGTGGCAATGAGAGCCATGATCGGATAGATTTGTCACCCTACAAAATATGGTCAATATCTCCTAACCCTTTGCCTCTTTATCAGGTTAATTTTATTTTGAAAAAATCCAATCACTACCTGAAATGGATATATATAGATAGACTCAGACATAATCATAAAGTTTGTTATTCTCCAATTCATAATTTGATGCATATTTTTCAATGAATAGATAAGGGAAATGGACAGAGGAGCGTATATTAACCAAAATGAAGGAAATCTGCATGAAATTTACGTACAAATTTGAGGTCTTAGATCAAAGGAATTTACGTAGCTAAAACCCATAAACAGGATTAGATAATAGTGATTATTTGTTGGCAGCAAGTACAAGAACTTTATTCATGATTACAAAATTGAAAATGATAAGCTAATTAAGAAATGTTATATTAATGGAATAATGGTGACAGATTTAATTGAATTCAAGGGTTTTATATTCTCCATAGTGGATTTTGTTACCATAATATGTCAAGTACTATATTATGGGAGAAAACTAAACTGGATTATTCTGGCAGTTCAAACTTCAAAGGTAAACCTAGTACTTTTCAGTGTTCACTTTTCACTTTTCAGCATTTTCGAATTAAAATTTTCCAAGATAAGGATTTAGGAGGAATATATAAAAATCAGGCCCTTTCTTATAACTCAAAAGCCCAATTGGCAAAGTTTGAGAGATGAGAACCCAAACGAGTAATTAAAACCTCAATATCTAGGGCAGATGGGCAAGGCCAGGGCCGCATGCAATGCAAGTGTTTCATAGCTACACAAGGCCACAAGACTTCATTAGAATATATATATTAGTAAGGATATAATTGTAAGGTTGCTTGATTTTCATTATCAAAAAGTAATTGAAGTACCAATGATTGATGTGTTCGGTACTTTTTCAACTTAAGTAATGTATTGAATTTGAGTCTTATAATTTAAGTAATGTATTGAATTTGAGTCTTGTAAATAGAGAAATACTGTTAGAACTTACTCAAACACATTTAATCGTAAATAGTTAAAAAAGGATTTATATACATGTGACTAAAAAAGAAAGATTTAGGTGTACTCTTTGATTGGATTAGTTTTGATTCTTTTATGGATCTTTATTTAGCTATAGGAAGATCCCTTTAAACTTTTGATGTGCCCTTATCACCAATAGTTTAATTTTTAGGACCACATTTCCAAACTAAAATCCCCTTTATCTTGGAGGTAATGCTTGTATATATATAATATATGCCTCTAATATGCCACCCTCCATGGGGGCAAAACCTTTCAAATTGTCCTTTGATTTTTAATTTTTTGTGTTTGTGTATTTATGATTTGGTCCAAGGTCTTCTTGATAGGTTATGATGAGAGACTAGTAAATTGATGTGAAAATGGGATGAATTATTGATCCAAATTTAGATATGGTTAGTAGAGAAACAATGGGGAAAGCACCAACTTAACCTCGTGGACACCAAGCTTATTGACAAACGAACCTGTTGGGTGGGCCCCACCAATGTCACTTTGTTGTTTCCCACCACTGGGCCCCCAATCAACCGCCCCAGCTTGGTATTGGATCGATGGTTCATGGTTGCCTGCCTCTTTTTTTTTTTTTTTCGCTCATTAATAAATAGTCACGTTCTTTGCACGTGAGTCTCGAACCCGATTCCCCATGACCCGAATACTCGGTTTACACGATGATCGAAAGAACTTGATTTTGGCAAAAAAAAGAAAGAAAAAGAACTTGAAACGTGGCAACTGATTGACTATTCGCGTCATTCAACGTCTCTGACGGCTGGCACGTAGCGTTGACACGTCACGGTTGACGCTTCCATTGTACTGTGTTACTTTTACTACGTCTTTGGCAGTAAACATTTGTTACTTTTACTACGTCTAGCAGTACTTTTCTTACGTTTATTCTCCGTGCCCCACTGCCCCGTGGTCTCCTCCAGCAAGGGACGGCGTCGTTTAGGTCAACTTGAAATGGAACTCCTCCACGCTCCTCCAAGTACCGTGAGGTGAACCTGCTTTCAGCTTAACTCTAGTAGGAATGTAGGATGTTTTTGATTTGAGAATTTTTGCAGGCTGATGTTGATACTTTGCTGCTCTAAGCAACCTATGGTTTAATGCTCCTTTGATTTTTTTTTTTTTTTAAACTATTAATCTTCATATTTGAGTAGCATATATATGAAAGAGTAGTTGAACCTCTACTTCATAAGTTTTGTAGTTTTGTGTTTGAGTTTTATCAATAGGCGATCTGTAAGTATCATTTTTAGGTTTTGTTTGATTGAGCAGAATGATGCAACTGATTGGAATTTGATTCGGTCTTTCAATGGCCTATCAACAAAAAGCAACTTGTTTAACTGTAAAATAGTTTTTCGGTTAATTATCATATGTGAATAGATAATAATAATATAGAAACACCTATTTTTATTTATAGCAAGAGAAAACAATAATGACATTAAACGGCTTAAATTCCATGATTGTTAAGCTGAATTTTATAAAAGATAAGTCTTAATTGTTTTCAAAGCATTTATCAAGTTGTTAATCCAGGACTATACAACCTTTTATCACCTAAATTTGTCTTAACAAAAAAGTTAATTATGAGATTCACTTAAACAAAGTTTCCGATACTCATATTATGTGTAAAAAAAAAAGAAAATAATCTTTTTAAATATTAGACATTTAGTTTGGTGGTGGGTGTTGATCTTAATTCTATGTGACTAAGATTCAACCCATACAAACCTCAAATATTAAAAAATGTCTTTCATTTCAAATTTCAACCACAAATTAATCCGAACTAAATCTAACTTCTAAATTATAGAAAGTAAAGTCATCACAACTTTTTTTTTAAAAAAAAGTCATCAAAACTTTAAAAGATTTTACCTCACTTAAGTTTTGACATGATAACAACTTTTTATTAGATGATGATTTAGCAAAACTGAAATCAAGAAACACAATTAAACAATTTTTTTTGAGGTAACACAATTAAACAATTAAAGTTACTACAATTTATTTTATTTTCATAATTTGATTTTATTTTTAAGGCTCAATTCGAGGATCTAGGCAAAACAGACTCAAAAGCCACAAGTACTTATACGGAGAGGCGCGTGGTCCTTTGCACTATTTCACTTTCCGTCCAATTTCTTTAGTCAGCTTCAGCTTAGAAAATTTTATTTAAATGAAAAATATAATCAATTACTAAAACCATATAAAAATCCAATCCTCTTTCTCACCGTTTCCCGGATTTAACCCACTCTGTTTCAAAACTCTTCTTTCTTTCTTTCAGTTCATCTCTCTCCCCCGTTTCTCACCTACCCTTCAATTTTTCCCTCTTAATTCCATTACCAAACTTTTTTTTTTCTACATTTATATTTCACCAGTAAAAAATTAAAGAACAAATTATGTTTGATTTTGGGGATGAGCTAACAATCGAAAACCACAGAATCCCATGGCTAATATGGATCCAAATACTCGTCATGCTCCTTCTCATGGTTCTTCTTTATTGCTTCAGCCTCTTCGCTTTAGATCCACCCGAAGGCACTTCTTCAGCTTCGACTTCCATTTGCTCTGAATCCCAGTTCTCCAAGAAACCTGTTTTCAAACAGAATACAAGAATTGTCTCTTCTTGCTTCCAGGCTTCCCAGGTTTTCACCTTTTTCCCCTGTCTTGCCTTTTTCTTGTCTCTGAATCTTTTTTTTTTCTTATTGTTTATAAAATATAGTGTTTCTTTTTATTTATTAATTCGTGTAAAAGTCTAATCAAACTTGATGATCGGGTTTATATTTTTCTTTGCCCAGAAGACTAAGTCCAATGAAATGTTAGAAACTTATTTCTTTGATTTCTGATTCTTCAGTAATTTTGGATAAACCTTTTTATTTTTAGCTCTGTGTGTGTATATTCTAGTAGATACAGTAGATTTAGGGAGAATAATAAGGAAATTATTATTGGGGGCCTTTTTTGACGGTGAAAATCAGTGAAATTGGGAAAATCTAATTCTACCAAGGGAATGTCTTTTCTTAGTGGGAATCGGCATCCCCAAACGCGACCTTAAAATGTCTCCATTTGTTCTCACTTTACTTTAACACAAAGAAAGTTCTGTTCTGCCCACAAATCCAATCTTCTCTAATGAAAAGAAAAGGAAGTTTCTTTTAACTTTATGCCTTCTTTGAAACTTGGAAAAAAAATGAAGAAAAAGAAGTAAAAATAACAAATTCATTTCTAATTTCTGTGAAATTTTTTTAAGAATGAACCTTTTTGTAGAATCCCATATCCATTTTTGGGCCATTGAACATAATTTCTGTGCCTACTGTTCTTAATGAAGTTACTTTATAAGTATTATGAAGATTATTTGCCTAACTAATTATGATCCATATCTGGACTTCTTTTCACACAAAGGAAAAACTCTATCAAAATGTAGTCTTATTTAATTATTTTTAATATGAAGGTAATAAGAAAATGCCATTATTAGGATGATACTAGCATTTATCACCTAGTACTTCTCTATTTTATGTTTTTTTATATATGCATGATGATAATGAAATATATGATGCACACCTGTATTTTTTTGTCATTGCCTGCCTCTATAAGGCTGCAACTCTTTATTTTATTCATTTGAGTAATTCATTTTCTTGTCCCATGTTCAGAGTAAAAGCTACTAGTTATTTATTTATTTATATATTTATGATCGAAGTTGCACCAAATAATAATATCTTGTTTATACTATAGTAATTCACTTCACCATACCTTCAGAAATTTGTCCTTTTTCTTAAAATATTATACATTGGAAGCCACATTTTTGATTTCTTTCAGGGGGAAGAAAAAATAGGAGTATGTGAGGATAGTTGCTGTTTTTTGACTCTTTCTTTGACTCTAGACGCTAGGATTAAAAGTTCACTTGAAGTTAACATTTATGTCTTTGGTCTTAACCTGTTTGAACCTTACTTTGCCATATTTGATTGAGGGCATGTTGTATTTGATAGCAAAATACACTTCTTAGACTAGAAATTTATCGATCGAATCGTGACTGTTAATCGGAAGCCAAATCGATTGTGGGTTTTTAACAATCTATACTTGTTTGATTTCTTGTTTAAAAATCCATATTTAAGAGTGGATAGTTTTTGTCAAGTGTTTAGTAATGAATAATGATGAATTTGAATAATGATGAATTACATTGGATATTTGGGTAAATTGGCAGGTTGGAGAAAACCAGAGTATAAAGGGTGAGATAGCCACAGGACCAAGCAGAAGGATAATTAGAGGAGAAGATAGTATAGAGAAGGAAGGGTCTTCATCATCAAAAGAAGCAAATCAAAATTGTTATCATCCTTGTCATTATCTTAGGCTTGCTAAGCTTGCATTTCTTAAGTGTTTAGGTTTGGATTCCTCCAATGAAAATGGTTCAACAAGTGAACAAAGAAAAGAAAGATAGTGCTTAATAAGTGTATTATTAACATAACTTATCATTAGCTCATATTCATTCATTTAGCTTCAATATACAAGTTGATGTACAGTTAATTTTCCTGTTTGAAACCTGAGTTCATGATGCAAATTACGAAAAAGAAAAGGATTAAAAAATGGTTCCATTTTTTAAATTCCACCGTGGTTTGATATGGGAGCGATAATATATAGGAATGGCAATGCTAGTGAGCGGATTTTAGGCAGATATTTTATCTGTCTAAATCCGACATAAACGGATTATTATTATTGGCTAGCGAGTTTTGCTACATGACCAGAAAAATTGACCCGAAATTTGGTCCTCCATGATGTGTTCGATTGCTCCAAAAGAGTTTTATTACATGACCAGAAAAATTGACCCGAAATTTGGTCCTCCATGACTCCAAAAGAGTTTTACTACATGACCAGAAAAATTAACCCGAAATTTGGTCCTCCATGACGTTTGGTCCAGCAGATTAGTTCCACCACTATTTAGGTGAGGTTTTGCTACAAAATATGGAATGATCCCACATGACACATCATTTGAGACAAAATTCTCGATAAATTAGAATTTTTCTGGGCAAAATATGATACTTAAATAACGAAAACTAAAAAAGATATTAAGATGAATCATCAAAATTCAAGTCATCCGTTCACAAAAAAAAATCTAGTCACCAACAATTTAGACTAGACTATTTTTAGAGGAATAGAGATGCAACTTACAAAGAGATCAAAAACTTAAGAATGGTTATGGCCAAAAAAAAAACTGAAGAATGGTTCCCTTTCAAAATTTAGCATTAGGGATTTTTATTTCCTAGGCCGAAAAGAATTAAAAAAACATTACATTCCAAAGTATACTAAATTAAACAAGATATACTAGGTTTTGTTGCTTGGGTTTTGGCCCAATATTTGTCACTCCGAGCTTGGTCGCGTTATTTGGGCCCAGATCAAAATCAAGATTATCCATAAGATGGGTTCTTGATTGAGATTTAGAAAGAGGAAAAATTAAGCTCCAAAAAAAAAAAACATTAATCCCTTTCTTTAGCTTTCTCCGAACAAAGAACAAAGGAAACGTCTGGAAAGAGCATTTGTTTTGTTTCTATAAAACAGATACTCAATTCTAACTTAGAATTCCGGAGATTACAATGCCAGAAGAAAGATAGCTTCAAGATAGAAGAAAACTGGAAATTTTGCAGCCATTAATCAGAAATCAAATGTTGAGTAAGCTAAAATTGCAGGCAGCTGACTTCAACCTCACCTCCACCAATCGGGCATTCCCTGCTAACATCCTCCCGCCCCGTCGCTCCAATAACCTCCGCCTCCCACTCCGCCGCTATGCTTCACTGTCGGTTCGATTGGCTTCACCGTCGTCATCCTCATCTGAGCCGTCGGTTTCCACTAATTACATCTCCTCCGTGGGGCCCTCTCCTCTCCAGCTCTCTCAATGGACCCTCACCAATCGCCACATCTTCGTGCTCAACGTCGTCGCTTGCGCTGTTAGTTCTCTCCTTTATTTTATTCCTAGTTTTAGTTCCTTTGGTTTTGTTGCTTATGGTTTGAAATTTTAATTTGTGATTGTTATTGTGAAATTGAAATGTGCTTGGAATTAGTTCAATTAATAGAATAGCTACTGAAGTTAATCCCAATTTAAATGGTATTTTCACTATATCGTGAATTTGCTGGAAAAACTGGTTTCTGCACTTGAACATTTAGCTTAAAGATTTGTACTTGTATCCAGAATTGGGTTCATATTATATACAAGAAGGAATTCTAGTTTCATAGTAATGTGCAAATTAGCTGTCTGTCTAAGATATCAATGTGGTATACTAGTTTGAAGTCTTAAACTTGAAGAACAATAGAGAGAGGAAGCCATATTATGTGTTTCTGGAGATCATTTAAGCAAGGTGTTTCTAGTTCTTGCCTCTCGGCTGAAGGTGACTGAGCTCTTTCGAGTCCTTTTGTTGTCGCTCCAGTTATCGAGCAACTGAAAATGTGTTCATCCTTCAACCATGCTTGTAAATCTCTTGGATTTGAAGACTTGGTTTTGTATATGAAACCCCTTGCAGCCCTGCCAATATAAATCCCTGTATCTTTATTAGTAAAATTTCTACCCAAAGCAGAATCAGTCCCAACAAGGCCTTATAATAAGGACCACGCTCTCTGGGTTCGTAACAATTTTCACATCTGCAAACAGTTATCAATTCACACACAAACACTCATATATATGCTTCTTGATTCTGTAATCCATAAAGGATTATTCTTTCTGCTGCAAGGTACTTAAGTTTTAATGGCTTTTGCAAAACTTTTAAGTTCTAATGTTTTTGCATTGTCCTCCCTGTCACTCCTGCAAGCAAACAATTAATAATTTAGTTTTGAGGCAACATTATGCTATGCTTCTGACAAATCCACAAATCTTTTCCAGGTGGCAGTTTCCACAACTTGGCTTTTTCTGTCTGCAATCCCCACTCTTCTGGTTTGTAACTCGTGAAACATCTTCAAGCAGTGATATTATCGTTTCAAATATTGATCTTACAAGTGCTAAAGGATCATTTCTATACTTGTTGTATGGTCTTTTCTAATAGGCTTTCAAGAGGGCAGCAGAGTCACTAGAGAAGTTGATGGATGTCACCAGGGAAGAGCTTCCTGATACAATGGCTGCTGTTCGGTTGTCAGGCATGGAGATTAGTGACTTAACAATGGAACTTAGTGATTTGGGGTTAGAGTTTTACTTGTTTGACTCACAATTTCATCTTTTCTCTCTTCCATTTCCCCTTTTTCTCCCTTTAGGAAATAAACACAAAAGTTATATTATATTCTATGCTGATGTCACAGTGACCAATTTTCTCTACAGGCAGGAGATTACTCAAGGTGTTAGAAACTCTACTAGAGCTGTTCGCGTAGCTGAGGAGAGATTACGTCGGATAACAGAAATTGCTCCAAAAGGTTATCTATGCCTTTATTGCTTTTTTGGTTATTTGCTATGAGTTCTCATGTAGATACCAATGAATTTTACTCTATTTTTACTTTATTAGCTTCGTTGCAGGTGGTGACCAATCAGAAAATTGAGGCATCAGGGCCAGCGTTGGCTCGAAGTGCAAGAAGCATAAGGGAGGGAATTGTAAAGGGTCGTGCCATTTTTCAAATGTTTTTCACTCTTACCCGATTTTCTAAGATGGCCTTTAACTATTTTGCCAGCCGAGGGAAGCGGTAGAGCTGTGGACTCAATCTCTGGTGAGCAAGATTGACTATGTCTTCTGTACATGTGCCATGTCTGAATTTTGTCATCTTCTGTTGGGTCTTTTCTTGTGCTTTGCTGTGTCAGTTTATGAACTAGGATGCAAGGGACCTATATGGAGTCAGGGTTCTTTGTTTTCTGCTTTTTTTCTTTGTGTTGTTGTTGATTGCGGTTAAAGCATCATTGCCTCTCTAAAACACGAGTATCATTAGAAATTTCTGTTTAGGCCAGTTGAGATATTATCCTCTTGTCAAGCAAATGATAATTCAGCATTTCAGCTTGAGATATTTAGCTTCCACCTTCAATTACTAATGATAATTTCTGTTTACTCAAGTATGAATTATTCAGAGGCTAACAGGGGAACTTGTAAAGTTTGATTGAACATAGAGATATTTAAGTTAGTCTAGTGAGGACTCTGCGTCCAAACGCGAATGATAAAAAAATGCTAACTTGTGAGTAGAAGACAACAATTCAATAACAAAGTGAAAAAGGAGGGGGAACACAAATCACCATGACAGTTCAATCTCTATGCCGCCCCACTGCTTTAACTGCATGACTGCTATATATGTTTGATTTAATTTCATCTTCTTGTCCATTTACTCATTTTCTGGTAATATGATCACTCGACAAGAATAGTTTATACTTCATAATTGCTTGTTTTCTTATAAAGAAAGAGAATCATCTTGAAGGCAGAAATCAATCTATTTTTGGAAGTACTCTTTCACTTTTATCTGAGATTGAGACTTGGTATATTATCAGTTTTCATTCAATGTTACTATTTGTCTGTCTGTCCCCATTATAAACTTCTGTGAATTTGCTTACAAACTCAAATTAATAATTAGATGATCATGGAAATTCAGATTGATTTTAACTTTTTCCTCCCCCCTTTTATCAAAAATGTGATCGAATCTCGCAAGCAAAAGTTTGAACACCTGTAGAATATCGTGGCTAGGAGGTGGAAGGACCACCATCTTTTGCCTCTAATAATGAATCAGACATATACGTACCAAAACTGGTCCTAAAGGGAAAAGGAAAAAAATTTCCAGATGAAGTGAAGCAAGGTGCAAATTAAGGGATCGAAACAACCAACAGATTAATTATTGAGCTTATGACTTATGTGTAGTTCAAAAACGTGACGTTATAGAGAGAATAACATTTATATATTGACATAAACAAAGATTGATAGTCTTTTTTTTTTGTTTGAGATGAAGATTGAGTAGTCTACTAATAATAACTAGTATTAATTAATATTAATTAAATATGATTATGAACCGGCTTTCGGTGACTAATGTGCAAGCTTACATTATGTACCAAAAACCATGCAAGCTTACATCATATATATTCAATGTATATGCATAATATATGGTATAATTTTCATTGATATTGTTTTAATTATCAATTTGTTCAATACCTACATCAATGTTAAGTATAGGGCTAATTGCTCAAATAAGGGCCTAACGTTTGTCAAAATGTTCAAATAAGGGCCCGATCTTTTAATTTGGCCAAATAAGGGTCTAACGTTTGCCAAAATGCTCAAATAAGGGCCTGACATCAATTTGGATGACACGTGAAAATTTTCGATGACAGGTCCTTATTTGAGCATTTTGGTAAACATTAGGCCCTTATGGCCAAATTAAAAGATCGGACCCTTATTTGAGCATTTTGGCAAATGTTAGACGCTTATTTGGCCAAATTAAAAGATCGGGCCCTTATTTGAGCATTTTGGCAAACGTTAGGCCGTTATTTGAGCAATTAGCCTAAGTATAGAGAAAAAGGCATAATTAAGATAATTAAACTAATTTTATGGGAATAATATATTGTATTCCACCATGTAATTGTAGTATAATTAAAAAATACAGTAGAAGCAAGTTTATGTATGACCTTAATGAGTGACTTTATGTCATCTTTATGTTTTCATATTTAGGAGCTATATATATAAGATTGTCTTAGGTGAACGAAATCTTGTGTTTGTATGCTTTTGTTCACCTATATTCTGACAGTTTCATCTGTTTAAATTGCACATTTTTATATGATTTTAATTTGTTCATTCTCTACAAGCAAAGATTACGTACATATTATTAATAATAATCCAAAATTATAATATTTGAACTAGAAGCCTCCCACCCATTGTCAAACTTCTAAACTATGTCACATTTTTTAATTCTAATAATATAGATTTGACTGAATTCTTAGAGAATTAAAAAAAAAAAAACCCCCATACATTTATAAATTAATCAACATTGAGACTTTTGCATTCTAATTTATTGAGGGAACAGCAAGTTAGAGACAGTCCCAAATATTTTAATTGTGGCAAATGGTGGAATAGGTAAGTTAGTTGCACAAGAAGCCATTTGTCACATTTCTGCTAATTAGAGGGTGTTTTGCTTGATTAGGATTCTCATGATATTTAATTATTATTATGTATATTTATTAGGTTTGAGGATCGATATAATTAAAAATCAATTAAAATAAACTATATAATGATCATAAAGAAATGTGAACAAGGAGGTACTATACGAAAAATACCTATATAAATATAATTCACAGAGTTGAAGAAAATGCTGGCTTAATGTTGTTATATTAATATTTTAATTTCGAAGCAAAGCATATAATTGAATGATATTTGATAGTATATACATATGTTTATTATTAAATTTATTAATATATATAATAATATCCAGCCTAATATAGCCAAGCTGAAGTCAATCTGACAGCTCATTTGAAACTCTTCTTGTTGAGTAGCTTTGGGTGTATACTTGCTAATAACCAATATCAAAGCTTATTGAATTGAGTGAGGAGTTCATTAATATTTTCTTAGTTACGATCTTAATTTCGAATCTTGTGAATAAAGATATATAGTGTACATTATTAGAAAAAGTTTTTCTCATTTGGAACCTGACATACGACTTGATTCCGAATTAATGAAATCTAATGTGACTATTCATATATCAAGGAAATTAAACATAAAGAACATTGGCGATGTCGGGTTAATTTGGCTAGGGGAGAGGAAGAGATGAAATATTGCTGGTTATTACTTATTTTGTAGCAATCACGAAAGAGAGATGGATGTGATAGGAATTGAAGAATCTCACGAGAACATACAGAAACAAAGCAAAAATAAAAAGAAAGAGCAAAGTGAAGCATATGTGCAAAGTCTATCTATCCCCAGAGCAGCTTCCCTTTATTGCATTGCTTTATTTTTATTTTTTATCAAGTCGTACAAAGATGAAAGATACCCATCTCCATTTTCATGATATATACATGAATTCAAGCTTAACATTAT
>AWUE01014616.1:0-18269 GCA_001974825.2 Corchorus olitorius
TAAGAAAATTTCGTAAATATCTGCATGAAAGACAGCAGTATCGGAAGACTGCTTACTTCCATGAATGTCTAATCTATATTCAGGGATTTTATTCTGCCATTATTTGGGTAGGTATATATTAAAAAAAAAAGAACCCTATGCAGCTATGCATGCTCTTGATCTATATATATATATAAATTAATGCAGGCTATATGGGGAAAAACCCACTTGCTAATACTATACTTTAACTACAAATTAATTTTTTTTGGTATCCCAGGGCTTTGCTCTGATTAATCCGGATCCGACCTGCGTTGCGCACTTGGTTATGCTGGGTGAGTCTCCCAACATGGACAGAACTACAAATTAATTAATAGACTAATATTTCTGTTAATTTAGCCAAAGAAATCACTTTCACAAAAGTTATTAATTTCCTTAATTAAAAAGAAAAGAAAAGCCCTTAATTGTCATTAAAGCTAGCTAGAGAGCTATAGTGAAGTGATGTTATTGTTAATTACCATTGTTATTCCATCTAAAGATTTTGCATGCAATTCATATATAGCAAGCCCTTTCTTATTTTGGAAGATAATGGAGCATAATCCTGCCATGATTAAGAACAAAACAGTGAAGACATTTGCTCTATTCCAAATTTAGAAGCATATATATATAAAATGGATGACTATATATTGTTTATTCTTCCATAAAAGATAAAACCACAAGAAAACAAAAAGAAGTTAAGTGAGTTTAATGTAAGTAAATTAGGAAAAGTGAGTCAAGAAATTAAACAGTGGGGGGAAACAATGCTGTACATTGATTCAGTCAAGGCCAATGTCATATCAAGAATGCAATTTGGTATAGATTAGATTCTGGAAATCAAAATTTTCAGTTCAGAGAATTTTTTGCTGGTGGTCATGAATTTTTTCCTCTTTTTCTTCCTAGGAGTGAGTTTTAAGTTTTTGACTCAAAATTCTCCATTGGAAGACTATAGGTGAATAATGATTTTTTTTTTTATAACTCATATAATAAAATTCTATGGACAATATAATTTATTAAATTTATATTAATATATTTCCTTTTTTTTTTTTACTTAAAATTATAAGAACCCCATTTAAGAAAAAAATTTACATTCTTCGCCTTTAAGATTCCAAACTTCTTTTAAGTCTTTCTTTTGTGCCATGGTTCTGATCCTTCAAGTGCTTGTTTCTTTCCTTTCCTGTCTCCATCAAAACCGCCTTCCCACCTTTTTTTCTTCTTTTAATAATTTGGCTTTTTTTTTTTTTTCTCCTTTTCTCTTAGCTTATAATAAGATCAAACTCACCCTCTTCATTTAGATTCCCACATTACGAAGTTTTTGCTTCAAAGAAAATTTCACCCTTAAAAAAAAAATACTTCCATTTTTATTACCTAATTTTTTCCCTCGACATGACAGGAAAAAGAAACCAAAGCAGCAGCAGCCCAATAGGTAGCCCATCTTCCGGCAACATTTCCGACAGTTGTTCAAAAGAACAAGACAGGTTTCTTCCCATAGCTAATGTCAGTCGTATCATGAAAAAATCCCTCCCTGCAAACGCTAAAATCTCCAAGGAAGCCAAAGAAACTGTCCAAGAATGTGTTTCTGAGTTCATCAGTTTCATAACAGGCGAAGCTTCTGATAAGTGTCAAAGGGAAAAAAGGAAGACCATTAATGGCGATGATCTTTTGTGGGCCATGACAACTTTGGGGTTCGAGAATTATGTTGGACCGCTTAAAGTTTATCTCAACAAATATAGGGAAACTGAAGGAGAGAAGAATTCCATGGCTAGGCAAGAAGATCAGGTGCCGTCGACTCCAGCTGTTAATGAATTTAATAAAGTAAATATGAATAATATTGCAGTCAAAGGAACAGATCATTTTCAGGGTTATGGAAGTGGGTTTTTTTCGCTTGGGGCTCAAGTTACTGCTCATCATCAAGTTCAGAGCTATGGAGATAATCATGGTGGAATGAGTGGTGTTGGGGGTTTCAATACAAGCAGGATTCGAGAAAATGGAGATGGAAGCAGAACCATGGCTGCTGCTGCTGCTGCTCATCTCCACAGGGTTGACTGGTAGTAATTGAAACTTGAAACAATCAAAATACTACAGTCTACATATATAGTTTAAGTTTTTTTTTTTCAATTATATTTATGTATTTTAATTTTAAGTTTGTTTG
The DNA here is from genome assembly GCA_001974825.2 of Corchorus olitorius. NCBI lineage: Eukaryota > Viridiplantae > Streptophyta > Magnoliopsida > Malvales > Malvaceae > Corchorus > Corchorus olitorius. The sequence continues at coordinate 2,165 of AWUE01014616.1, forward strand.
TTCAATTTGATTAACTATCTGATGACTATATATATGAAGTTTTATTAGAGATTAATTCTCTTTTAGTCAAGTGTATTTTTACAGAGAAGAAAAGCTTAATTAGTTGCAGAGAATTTCTTTAACTTTTTTATTACATGTTTATGTTATAATAATTGTGGCTTTAATTTGATTGGTTATCTATTCTATGTTGCAGATTCTTGTCTTTAATCATTAACCAACTTAGTAAGAAATTGCTTCATGTTACTCAAGTAGGTTATATCTATCTCAGATTCTCACATATGCATTATTTCTGACGGTAGATATTTATATTGGGCAGTAAAAATTAATTTGAGGTCAATAATGGGGGATTAAGGGAAATTTGAGAAATTAATTGCCTTTGTTTAGAGATAATGACACCCTTCATTGCTTGTTTTTTTTTTTTTTTATCCCATCCGATATTCAGGGCTTTACTCTGATTAATCCGGATCCGACCCGCGTCGCGTACCTGATTATGGTGGGTGAGTCTCCCAACATGAAAATGAGAAGTGAGAAATGTGGAGCTGCAAACTTAGCTTGGTTCCTTGTTTACTTTTGAAACTTATCATTAAATCCAATTATTGCTACCATTCTTACTCTTAGATTAGATAGTTTGATATGATTTAATTTATAAAGTTGGTTTAATACTTGCAATAATTCAAGGCACTTTAAAATGATGAAGGAATGAAATCAGGTGATGCACACACGTTTTCATTGACCCACAAATGAAAACAAAAACATTAGAAAACTTGATTTAAAAATAGAATAGATTCTAGACAATGGTTTTTTTTTTTTTTTTTAATGTACGGATCTCTGATTATAAGAAATGTTTAAGAACTAAGATACTACTATATAAAATTTTGTTTTCATTATCTTTCCTACAACAACATACGCTACCATCAAATTACTAATATGTTCACCAAAAAAAAAAAATACTAATATACATGTATCAATGTATCTATATATGATCTATCAATGCATGTAAAATAAGCAAAGAGCATGGGCGGATCTTGATATGCAACTTTGAAGGAATCAACAAATTGTTCTAATTGTTCTGTGTAAATTAAACTTTGGGGGGTCAATTTGAAGTATGATTACATATAAAAATATACATAATATTAAAGGGATTTTGTAATTTTTGGGAGGCCATGGCCTCTCATCCTAATATAAGGATCTGCTTGTAATATAAAGTTCCAGAGAGCTCGATGCACTTCAAAGTTTCGGATTAGAGTTTTATAAATGAAGATAATAAATTTTTAAAAAGTTTTTTTTGTTGATTTGATTTAACGCAGTTCAATTTAAATTAGCTATGATGAACTTTTATTTTTTTGGCAATAAGCTATGAATGGACTTAAAAAAGAAAAAAATCAAACATACCTACAAAACAAAAATTAGTGGGGAAAATCTTGGTTGCTTTCTTACTCTGCATCGGTCCAAAACTCAAAATATTACAATCCACGAAAGTTGGGCTGGGCCATTCTAAGTCCTGATGGACCATGGACCGGATACGTGAAAATCTCTGGATCATGGTCTCAACATTTTGCACCTTCTATATGAAAATTAATTTGTGCAAAAAAAAAAAAATGAAAATTAAGATTAATTAGATATTTAATCATCTAAAATTCTAAATATATATCTAATTAATTAACTTTAAAAAATCATATATGCGAGAAAATCAAAATTTACTTATTTTGAAGATCTTTTTTTTCATCTTCAATAAAGAATAATTCAAAGATCAAGAAATATATATAATTCATCTACAATTAGATTAGATAAAATACTACTTGAATTAAGAAATTTTACTTTTTTCACTTTATGTTTGTGATATTTTTTTTAATTTTTTGGTTAAAAAATATCTTAGGAGTTTAAATTCTTCCATTAGAAAATGACTATCTGTTTGGAATTGGAAGGGATTCTATATCTTTTGCGTATTCTAATAATTAATAAAAGCATTTAATTTTTTCCTTAAAAAAGCATTTAATTTAATTCTAAGAAAATAATTTTCACTTTATTCTTTTTCCACCTAAATTTGAAATACAACCAAAACGCCACCGTATGCAGGTGTCACGAAATTCAAACGCTCTGACGGCGTTACTTCGACGCCGCTTCTCACTGTCTTCACTCATAAGGAAAAAATAAAAAATTAAAAAACTGACCGTCTTATATTCTATTATAAATACTCTTATAAGGAAGATTTTCAAAATTGCGTTTCCATTATTTATTTTTTTCTTCTTGATGGACGTCCGTTCTTCTCCTTCTTCCCCTTCTCTGCAACCCAACGGATCGCCCGCTTGCGTGTCTACTCTCCCACCCAACGATGACTCAAATCCAACGGTCGAAAATCATTCCTCTAATCGGAAACACCTCGTCAACCGAAAGAAGAAGAAACCGATTGAGAAAGACGAACCCTCGTCTTCTTCTTGTTCTTCTTCTATTCAAAGAGGAACGCGCGTGTCTTCCAGGCGTCGGTTTCCCAGGTTTCGGTTTGGTCCGTCTCGGAGAGTTGAAGTTGGTGACGTTGAGTCCATTGCCCTTCCTCTAGGGATGTCCTTCGCGGCTGTTGTTGCTCAGGTTCGATCAAGATTCTATCTTTTTTATTGTTTATATAAATTTTGATTCTTTATGGGCTTTAATGTGCTAAAATTTTGATTTCTTAGTTTAAATTTTTGAACTTTTTGAGGTTCTTTAAGAATGTTAGTGACATTGTGGGAAAAAGTTTTAATTTTTGATGGCCTAATCTAGTCTTTGCTATTCAAGTTAGAAAATTTATACATTCTGAACTTTGTAAAAGATATATGTTAGATATAATGATCTTAATTATGCTTTGTTTTGGTGATATGTGGATATCTTATGTGACATTGCATTTATAGATGGCTGATGTAGTGTATCAATAATGTCTTCAATTGCCTCAATTTAGAAAATTTATACATTTTGAAATTTGTAAAAGATATATGTTAGATATGATGATCTTAATTATGCTTTGTTTTGGTGATATGTGGATATCTTATATGACATTGCCTTTATAGATGGCTGATGTAGTGCATCAATAATGTCTTCAATTGCCTCAAGTGAAAAAGGAGGTGCTGGGTCTTGAGGGATGTATCTCAGTTTTGCCTGGCACGTTGAAGCTTGAGTTGCAATGTAGAGCTATTGGGCTATTGGCTAAGCCAGCTGTTCTAAAGTCTTGCCTTCCAACAAGGTTCCCAGCTTTAGGTTTACACGATTACTGAAATGTCTCCCTATCTGTCTGCCATGCCCATTAAGCTCTTCATTCTATCTGTTTTTATGTTGACTAAATTCTTTAAATAGCGCAAAATTTCTCTAGTTGGTTTGTTATCCTGCAGTGGGAGGTCTAGGTAGTTTGAATGCCCCTTTCCCTCTTGGCCTCCTCTTGTGACCTTTTCTTTTTCAAAGCTGCAATTTTTAAAGGGCAATTGGTATGCTTTTCTTTATTACTTAATGATGTCATAAATATTTTGTAGAATTGGTTATGTTAACAATGGTCTTTTTTGCAATTCTAGGTTCTGGAGAAGAAAGATGTTGCAAACGAAAGGCTGTCTCCTGATTATCTCTCGGTGGTATTGCCCTTATTCTCTAACAAGATGTTCAATTTCTGGTGATAGCTGGTTTGTTTTTACTGAAGTGAAAAATGTGTTGCTTGTTAACAAAGTTGGTTAATCTTCATTCTTGCAGATCTGCAGTTCTGCTGTCAGAGAATCTTTAGCTAATGTAAGCCAGACTTTAAACTGCTGACTCATCGGCTGACTCTGATTTTACAAGTTTCTGTGTGACATACTGTATGGACCACATCAATGATTTTTATGGGGTATATGCCTTTTGCTTTTATGGTTCTCATGGTGACAGGTTTTCGGAGACGAGTTTGATTGTTTTGTTAGAAACTTTGAGAAATCGTTTGGAAGTACCTTGAGGACTCTCAGACTGATTAATGATTCATCCAAGCACAAGGAGAAGTATCTGGCAAACCCGAATACTGTGGAAAGTTCGACTTCAGATGAAACTTCAAGCAGAACTGGATGTTATAGAAGCCCTGTTGATGTAAAGGATTCTCACTCAGAAGTTGACCTGCCTTGCGTGACTCAGAATCAATTAAATATCCATGAAGCAGTACAAGACAGTATCCAAAATGATTCTATGAACCGGGAACTTGTCATTTCTCAACATGTTAACCAACTGGCTTGTATCACTCCAAGCACCGGTTCTGTTGTAAACCAGTCAGTGCTAAGCACCATTGAGAAATCTGTTGTGGAGCAAGTTCGTTCTAACGACCTCAAGACAGTAGAGCTTGGTCTTACCATGAGAAAGTTGAAACTGAAAGAGACACAGCTAGCTCTAAATCTTGAATCAAACCATCTTGAGAGATCAAAATTAGCAATGGGTATATCAAGGGCATCCTTTAAGGCTGAAAAGTTCAAGAACCAACTAGAAGACACAAGACATGCTGAATTGCTTAAAAAGTGCATTGATTGTCTTGTTGCTGGCTTGCTCATAATGTCATTCTTCCTTATATATGGTGCTTATGTTTATTCTTACAAAAGGATTAGTGATGCTACATCGTCTTGTAATCCACTCGAGGTAAGGGTAATTTTTCTTCCTTGGTTTCGGTTTATTTATTGCCTCCCATTATTAGAAATTGAGCGATTCGATTTTCTTGATTTGTTTGACATTAGATTAAGCACCCTTTACTGTTTTCTCAAGCTCATGAAAGTATTTTCTCAAGATTATGGAAGCTTATCTTGCTTTTTGAGTGAAGTATCGCGGTTGGTTACTTTTAAGTATATGTGATATGTGTGGAAAACTAATGTAGCCTCTGGGCCTGTACCTTAAGGTTTTTGTCTTTTGAAATTTTGATGATGACATTACATGTTTAGGCTTGGTGCTGTTATTACATCTTCCCATATAGATTAATATCTGTTCTAATATTTATTTGTTGACATTTAATGCATGTACTTTATCACACTGTGATAGATTATCTTTTCTTTTGCAATGTTTCCTCTTAAGATTACGAAAAGATTACTTAAACTATTACTAAATATATTATATGATGATTGGAACTTTTCAGGAATCCAAGTCTTGGTGGATCCCAAAGCCGATGGCATCTTTCAATTCAGGGCTCCACACACTCAAGTGCCAGGTCCAAGTTGTAAGCCGAATGATGTTTGGTGTCTTGCTGATTCTTGCAGTTGCTTATTTGCTTATACAGCGTTCAGCAACTTCAAAGCAGACAATGCCAGTCACTTTCATACTGTTGCTGTTAGGAGTTGCCTGTGGTTTGGCTGGAAAGTTCTGTGTAGATACATTGGGAGGAAGTGGATATTATTGGCTCTTCTACTGGGAGATTCTGTGCCTGGTGCATTTCCTCTCAAATGTCTTTACATCAGTGATGTTCTTCATTCTTCATGGACCTGTTAATGTATCACCGGGGATGAGACATAGCACGCTGCTTCCGTACTGGATTCGAAGATCGCTATTCTATTCTGTTATGCTTTTGGTTCTGCCATCATTGTGTGGACTTATGCCTTTCGCAAGCCTGAGTGAGTGGAAAGACCATGTCTTGGGCTTGGTTTTAGGTGCCAACGACGAAAGCTAGAGTCTTGAGAGCAGAGGTTGCTCCAGTGTATTTTAATGTGCTTGTGAGGTTATCCTTCAGCTTTTGGAGTAATTATTTTGGACTAATATATGTGATATGTCAAAGTGCTGACTTGTTCTCGGCCAAATGATTTTGTGGGCTTGGCTGATGTAATTTATTAGTGTTATTGAAGGCTGGCCTTCTTTTGTTCTATTTCCTCCTATGGAGTGTAATGTCCAGCATGTGTTTTCATAGCTTCAAGAAGGTAGAGGTTCAAGAGTAACATTGTAAGTGCATTTTGTTGTCAAAGTAGTGTAATCTTAACATAATCATCAATTATGTAATGTAAATTATGAAAACGATTGCGGCTTCTGTGTAAAGAATTTTTTCCTTATCAATAAAGTTATATTTTTGGTTCTTTTATCCTTCATATTTCAAATCATATTATTAGATAATTGTCAAATGGACCTTACTACTAGGCACTAGCAGCAAAAACTCATTCATAACATGGGGTGTTTAATTAAATTTATTTTTAGGTGCTTGCTTCTTGCTTCTTGCTTCTTGCTCATTCTGTCAACACTCCACTTTTGTAGACTTCAATAACATGGCTTCTTTTTTAACAGCCGAAAGGATATACTATATTAGGCATAACTTCATCAGATATACAATATTATAAAAAATATTGTCATAAAAAATATTTTATGATCCCGAATGATTTTTCCTCAAATTTTGGCCAAAATACTCATAAAAAATATATAAATCATCGCAAAAAAGATTGAAGGGTTTTTCACGCTTCGAAGATCGTTTTTCAAATGCTTTTCCGAATTAATTTCCAATTAAATTGAAACTGGATTCTGATGCTCGTAAAAACAAATCTTTAAATCTTATGTGGCTGAGATTTGGGTAGATGAATATAGATAATCCAAGGAGTCTTGGCGCCAAAAATCATACAAAACTAAGCCGGGGCCCCGCAACGCGTTTTTAGTCGAAAACTATGATGGTTATCACACGATTACGGTCAAGATTTTGCAAAATTTAACCCGAATGTTTTTTTTCAATTTTTGGCCAAAATACTCATAAAAGATATTTAAATAATCACCAAAAAGATTTAAGGGTTTTCCACGCTTCGAAGATCGTTTTTCCTATACTTCTCCGAATTAAATTCCAATTAAATGGAAACTGTATTATGATGCTCGTAAAAATAAATCTTTAAATATTATGTGGCTGAGATTTGGGTAGATGAATATAGATATTCCAAGGAGTCTTGGCGCCAAAAATCATACAAAACAGAACCGGGCCCCCGGAACGCGTTTTTTGCCGAAAACTGTGATGGTTAGCACACAATTTCAGTCAAGATTTTGCAAAAATTGCCCCAAATGATTTTTCCTCAATTTTTGGAAAAATACATAAATCATCACCAAAAAGTTTGGAGGGTTTTTCACGCTTCTAATATCGTTTTTCTTATGCTTTTCCAAATTAATTTCCAATTAAATCGAAATTGGATTCTGATGCTCGTAAAAACAAATCTTGAAATCTTATGTGGCTGAGATTTACGTAGATGAATATAGATATTCCAAGGAGTCTTGTCGCCAAAACTCATACAAAACTGAGCCGGAGCCCTGGAACGCGCTTTTAGCCGAAAACTGTGGTGGTTAGCAAACGATTTCGGTCAAGATTTTGCAAAAATTGATCCGAATGATTTTTAATCAATTTTCGACCAAAATACTCATAAAAAAATATATAAATCATCGGCAAAAAGATTGAAGGGTTTTAAACGCTTCGAATATTGCTTTTCCTATGCTTTTCCGAATTAATTTCCAATTAAATGGAAATTGGATTCTGATGTTCGTAAAAACAAATCTTTAAATATTATGTGGTTGAGATTTGGGTAGATGAATATAGATATTCCAAGGAGTTATGGCGCCAAAAATCATACAAAACTGAGCCGGGCCTCCGGAACGCGTTTTTTTGCCGAAAACTGTGATGGTTAGCACATGATTTCGGTCAAGATTTTGCAAAAATTGCCCCAAATGATTTATCCTCAATTTTTCACTAAAATACTCATAAAAAATACATATATCATCACCAAAAAGTTTGGAGGGTTTTTCACGTTTCGAATATCGTTTTTCTTATGCTTTTCCGAATTAATTTCCAATTAAATCGAAACATGATTTTGATACTCGTAAAAACAAATCTTTAAATCTTATGTTGCTGAGATTTTGGTAGATGAATATAGATATTCCAAGGAGTCTTGGCGCCAAAACTCATACAAAAATTAGCCGGGGCCCTGGAACTCGTTTTCAGCCGAAAACTGTGATGGTTATCACACGATTACGGTCAAGATTTTGCAAAATTTAAACCGAATGATATTTCCTCAATTTTTGGCCAAAATACTCATAAAAAATATATAAATAATTGCCAAAAAGATTGAAGTGTTTTTCACGCTTCGAAGACCGTTTTTCCTATGCTTTTCCGAATTAATTTCCAATTAAATAGAAACTGGATTCTGATGCTCGAAAAAATAAATCATTAAATATTATGTGGTAGATATTTGGGTAGATGAATATAGATATTCCAAGGAGTCTGGGCGCCAAAAATCAAACAAAACTGAGCCGGGGCCCCGGAACGCGTTTTTCACGATTTCGGTCAAGATTTTGCAAAAATTGACCAAAATGATTTTTCCTAAATTTTTTGCTAAAATACTCATAAAAAATATATAAATCATCACCAAAAAGTTTGGAGGGTTTTTCACGCTTCGAATATCATTTTTCTTATGCTTTTCCGAATTAATTTCCAATTAAATCCAAACTAAATTCTGATGCTCGCAAAACAAATCATTGAATCTTATGTGGCTAAGATTTGGGTAGATGAATATAGATATTCCAAGGATTCTTGGCGCCCAAAATCATACAAAACTGAGCCGGGGCCTCGGAACGCGTTTTTAGCCTAAAACTGTGATTGTTAGCACACGATTTCGGTTAAGATTTTGCAAAAATTGACCCGAATGATTTTTCCTCAATTTTTGGCCAAAATATTCATAAAAAATATATAATTCATCACCAAAAAGATTGAATGGATTTTCAAGCTTCGAATTTCGTTTTCCTAAGCTTTTCCGAATTAATTTCCAATTAAATCGAAATTAGACTCTGATTCTCGTAAAAACATATCTTTAAATGTTATGTGGCTGAAATTTGGGTAGATTAATATAGATATTCCAAGGAATCTTGGCGCCAAAGTAGATGAATATAGATATTCAAAGGATTCTTGGATGCCAAAAATCACACAAAACTGAGCCGGGGCCCCGACATTCCTTTTTAGCCGAAAACTGTGATGGTTATCACACGATTACGGTCAAGATTTTGCAAAATTTAACCCGAATGATTTTTCCTCAATTTTTGGCCAAAATACTCATAAAAGATTTTAAATAATCGCCAAAAAGATTGAAGGGTTTTCCACGCTTCGAAGATCGTTTTTCCTATGCTTCTCTGAATTAGTTTCCAATTAAATGGAAACTGTATTCTGATGCTTGTAAAAATAAATCTTTAAATATTATGTGGCTGAGATTTGGGTAGATGAATATAGATATTCCAAGGAGTCTTGGCGCCAAAAAGCATACAAAACTGAGTCGGGCCCCGGAACGCGTTTTTTGCCGAAAACTGTAATGTAACGCACATGATTTCGGTCAAGATTCTGCAAAAATTGACCTAAATGATTCTCCTGATTCTTTTGCTAAAATACTCATAAAAAATACATAAATCATCACCAAAACGTTTGGAGGGTTTTTCACGCTTCGAATATCGTTTTTCTTATGCATTTCCGAATTAATTTCCAATTAAATTGAAACTTGATTCTGATGCTCTTAAAAACAAATCTTTAAATCTTATTGGCTAAGATTTGCATAGATGAATATAGATATTCCAAGAAGTCTTGGCGCCGAAAATCATACAAAACTGAGCCGGAGCCTTGGAACGCGTTTTTAGCCGAAAACTGTGATTGTTAGCACACGATTTCGGTTAAGATTTTGCAAAAATTGACCCGAATGATTTTTCCACAATTTTTGGCCAATTTATTCAAAAAAATATATAATTCATCGCCAAAAAGATTGAAGGGATTTTCACGCTTCGAATATAGTTTTTCCTATTCTTTTCCAAATTAATTTATAATTAAATCGAAATTAGACTCCGATTCTCGTAAAAACATATCTTTAAATCTTATGTGGCTGAAATTTGAGTAGATTAATATAGATATTCCAAGGAGTCTTGGCGCCAAAAATCATACAAAACTAAGCTGCGGCCCCGGAACACGTTTATAGCCGAAAGCTGTGATGGTTAACATACGATTTTGGTCAAGATTTAGCAAAAATTCACCCGAATGATTTTTACTCAATTTTTTGCCAAATACTCATAAAAAATATATAAATCATCGCCAAAAAGATTGAAGGGTGTTTAACGATTCGAATACCGTTTTTCCTACGATTTTCCGAATAATTTCCAACTAAATCGATACAGGACCCTGATTCTCGTAAAAGAATAATTTAAATTCTATGTGGCTGATATTTAGGAAGATGAATATAGATATTCAAAGGTTTCTTGGCGCCAAAAATCACATAAAACTGAGCCGGGGCCCTGGAACGCGTTTTTAGCCGAAAACTGTGATGGTTATCACACGATTACGGTCAAGATTTTGCAAAATTTAACCCGAATGATTTTTCCTCAATTTTTGGCCAAAATACTCATAAAAGATATTTAAATAATCGCCAAAAAGATTGAAGGGTTTTTCACACTTTGAAGATCGTTTTTCGTATGCTTCTCCGAATTAATTTCCAATTAAATAGAAACTGTATTCTGATGCTCGTAAAAATAAATCTTTAAATATTATGTGGCTGAGATTTGGGTAGATGAATATAGATATTCCAAGGAGTCTTGGTGCCAAAAAGCTTACAAAACAGAGCCGGGCCCTCGAAACGCGTTTTTTGCTGAAAACTGTGATGGTTAGCACACGATTTCGGTCAAGATTTTGCAAAAATTGCCCCAAATGGGTTTTCCTCAATTTTTTGCTAAAATGCTCATAAAAAATACATAAATCATCACCAAAAAATTTGGAGGGTTTTTCACGCTTCGAATATCGTTTTTGTTATGCTTTTCCGAATTAATTTCAAATTAAATCGAAACTGAATTCTGATGCTCGTAAAAACAAATCTTTAAATCTTATGTTGCTGAGATTTGAGTAGATGAATATAGATATTCCAAGGAGTCCTGGCGCCAAATCTCATACAAAACTTAGCCGGGGCCTCGGAACTCGTTTTCAGCCGAAAACTGTGATGGTTATCACACGATTACGGTCAAGATTTTGCAAAATTTAACCTGAATGATGTTTCCTCAATTTTTGGCCAAAATACTCATAAAAAATATATAAGAAATTGCCAAAAAGATTAAAATGTTTTTCACGCTTCGAAGATCGTTTTTCCCATGGTTTTCCGAATTAATTTCCAATTAAATCGAAACAGGATTCTGATGCTCGTACAAACAATTCATTAAATCTTATGTGGCTGAGATTTGGGTAGATGAATATAGATATTCCAAGGAGTCTTGGCGCAAAAAATCAAACAACACTGAGCCGGAGCCCCGGAACGCCTTTTTTTGCCGAAAACTGTGATGGTTGGCACACGATTTCGGTCAAGATTTTGCAAAAATTTAACCCGTTGATTTTTCCACAAATTTTGGCCAAAATACTCATAAATAAATAAATAAATCATCACCAAAAAGTTTGGACGGTTTTTCACGCTTCGAATATCGTTTTTCTTATGCTTTTCCGAATTAATTTCCAATTAAATCGAAACAGTATTCTGATGCTCGTACAAACAAATCTTTAAATCTTATGTGGCTGAGAATTGGGTAGATGAATATAGATATTCCAAGGATTCTTAGCGCAAAAAATCATACAAAACTGAGCTGGGGCCCTGGAACGCGTTTTAGTCGAAAACTATGATGGTTAGCACACGATTTCGGTCAAGATATTGCAAAAATTGACCCCGAATGACTTTTCCTCAAATTTTGGCCAAAATACTCATAAAAAATATATAAATCATCTCCAAGAAGATTTGAAGGGTTTTTCATACTTCGAAGATCGTTTTTCCTATCCATCTCCGAATTAATTTCCATTAAATGGAACTAGGTTCTGATGCTTGTACAAACAAATCATTAAATCTTATGTGGCTGAGATTTGGGTAGATAAATAAAGATATTCCAAGGAGTCTTGGCGCAAAAAATCATAAAAAACTGAGCCGGGGCCCCGGAACGCGTTTTTAGCCGAACACTGTGATGGTTAGCACACGATTTCGGTCAAGATTTTGCAAAAATTGATCCCGATTGGTTTTTCCTCAAATTTTGGTCAAAATTATCATAAAAAATAAATAAATCATCACCAAAAAGTTTGGACGGTTTTTCACGCTTCGAATATCGTTTTTCCTATACTTTTCCGAATTAATTTCCAATTAAATCGAAACTGGATTCTGATGCTCATAAAAAAAATCTTTAAATCTTATGTGGCTGAGAACTGTGTAGATGAATATAGATATTCCAAGGATTCTTAGCGCCAGAAATAATACAAAACTGAACTGGGGCCCCGGAACGCGTTTTTAGTCGCATACGATTTCGATCAAGATTTTGCAAAATTTTAACGAGAGTGATTTTTCCTCAAATTTTGGCCAAAATACTCATAAAAAATAAATAAATCATCACCAAAAAGTTTGGACGGTTTTTCAGGCTTCGAATATCGTTTTTGCTATGCTTTTCCGAATTTATTTCCAATTAAATCGAAACTGGATTCTGATGCTCGTAAAAACAAATCTTTAAATCTCATGTGGCTGAAATTTGGGTAGATGAATATAGATATTCCAAGGAGTCTTGGCGCAAAAAATCATACAAAACTGAGCTGGGGCCCCGGAACGCATTTTTAGCCGAAAACTGTGATGCTTGCAAAAATTGACCCAAATGATTTTTCCTCCATTTTTTGCTAACAAACTCATAAAAATATATAAATCGAAATTGCCAAAAAGATTAAAATGTTTTTCACGCTTCGAAGATCGTTTAACCTATACATTTCCGAATCAATTTCCAATTAAATCGAAACAGGATTCTGATGCTCGTACAAACAATTCATTAAATCTTATGTGGCTGAGATTTGGGTAGATGAATATAGATATTCCAAGGAGTCTTGGCGCAAAAAATCATACAAAACTGAGGCGGGGCCTCGGAACGCCTTTTTTGCCGAAAACTGTGATTTAACATACGATTTCGGTCAAGATTTTGCAAAAACTTAACCCGAATGATTTTTCCTCAAATTTTGGCCAAAATACTCATAAAAAATAAATAAATCATCACCAAAAAGTTTGGACGGTTTTTCACGCTTCGAATATCGTTTTTCCTATGCTTTTCCGAATTAATTTCCAATTAAATCGAAACTGGATTCTGATGCTCATAAAAAAAAATCTTTAAATCTTATGTGGCTGAGAATTGTGTAGATGAATATAGATATTCCAAGGATTCTTAGCGCCAAAAATCATACAAAACTGAACTGGGGCCCCGGAACGCATTTTTAGTCGCACACGATTTCGATCAAGATTTTGCAAAAATTTAACCAGAGTGATTTTTCCCCAAATTTTGGCCAAAGTACTCATAAAAAATAAATAAATCATCACCAAAAAGTTTGGACGGTTTTTCAGGCTTCGAATATCGTTTTTGCTATGCTTTTCCGAATTAATTTCCAATTAAATAGAAACTGGATTCTGATGCTCGTAAAAACAAATCTTTAAATCTTGTGTGGCTCAGATTTGGGTAGATGAATATAGATATTCCAAAGAGTCTTGGCGCATAAAATCATACAAAACTGAGCCGGGGCCCCAGAACGCGTTTTTAGCCGAAAATTGTGATGGTTAGCACACGATTTCGGTCAAGATTTTGCAAAAATTGATCCAAAAGATTTTTCCTCAATTTTTGGCTTTAAAAGTCATAAAAGTTATATAAATCATAACCAAAAAGTTTGGAGGGTTTATCACGCTTCAAATATCGTTTTTCCTATTCTTTTCCGAATTAATTTCCAATTAAATCGAAACAGTATTATGATGCTCGTACAAACAAATCTTTAAATCTTATGTGGCTGAGAATTGGGTTGATGAATATAGATATTCCAAGGATTCTTAGCGCCAAAAATCATACAAAACTGAGCCGGGGCCCTGGAACGAGTTTTTAGTCGAAAACTGTGATGGTTAGCACACGATTTCGATCAGGATTTTGCAAAAATTGACCCCGAATGATTTTTCCTCAAATTTTGGCCAAAATACTCATAAAAAATAAATAAATCTTCACCAAAAAGTTTGGACGGTTTTTCACGCTTTGAATATCGTTTTTCCTATGCTTTTCCGAATTAATTTCCAATTAAATCGAAACTGGATTCTGATGCTCGTAAAAACAAATCTTTAAATCTTATGTGGCCGAGAATTGGGTAGATGAATATAGATATTCCAAGGATTCTTAGCGCCAAAAATCATACAAAACTGAGCTGGTGCCCCGGAACGCGTTTTAGTCGAAAACTGTGATGTTTAGCACACGATTTCGGTTAAGATTTTGCAAAAATTGACCCCCGAATGATTTTTCCTCAAATTTTGGCCAAAATACTCATAAAAAATATATAAATCGTCTCCAAGAAGATTGAAGGGTTTTTCACACTTCGAAGATCGTTTTTCCTATCCTTTTCCGAATTAATTTCCAATTAAATGGAAACTAGGTTCTGTTGCTCGTACAAACAAATCTTTAAATATTATGTGGCTGAGATTTGGGTAGATGAATATAGATATTCCAAGGACTCTTGGCGCCAAAAATCATACAAAACTGAGCCGGGGCTCCGAAACGCCTTTTTTGCCGAAAACTGTGATGGTGGCACACGATTTCGGTTAAGATTTTGCAAAAATTGACCCAAATGATTTTTCCTCAATTTTTTGCTAAAATACTCATAAAAATTATATAATTTAGTACCTATGAGATTGGAGGGCTTGTCACAGTTCTAATATCATTTTCCCTATTTTTTTTCAGAATTATTTTCTAATTAAATCGAAACTAGTTTTTGATGCTCGTAAAAACATATCCCTTATTCCAACGTGGCTGGGATTTGATTAGATAAATATAGACATTTCAAGGAGTCTCGGTGCCAAAAATTATGCAAAATTGAGTTGGATCCCGGAACGCGTTTTTAGCCAAAAACCGTGATGGTTAGTACACGATTTCAGCTAAAATTTTGCAAAAATTGACCCTAATTATTTTTCTTTAATTTTAGGAAAAATACTCATAAAAATTATATAATTCAGTACCTAAAGATTGGAGGGCTTTTAACGGTTCTAATATCTTTTCCCTATTTTTTTCAGAATTAATTTCTAATTAAATCGAAACCAGTTTCAGATGCTCGTAAAAACATATCCCTTAGTCCAACGCGGCTGGGATTTGGTTAGATAAATATAGATATTTCAAGGAGTCTCGGTGCAAAAAATCATGCAAAATTGAGTCGGACCCCAGAACACAGTTTTAGCCAAAAACCGTGATACGTACACGATTTCACCTAAAATTTTGCAAAAGTGGACCCGAATTATTTTTCTTTAATTTTTGGAAAAAATACTCATAAAAATTATATAATTCAGTACCAAAAAGGTTGGAATGGTTTTCGCCATTTTTAATATCATTTTTCCTATTTTTTTCAGAATTAATTTCTAATTAAATTGAAACCAATTTCAGATGCTCGTAAAAACATATCCCTTAATCCAACGTGGCTGGGATTTGAATAGATAAATATAGATATTTCAAGGAGTCTCATCGCCAAAAATCATGCAAAATTGAGTCGGACCCCGGGACGCGGTTTTAGCCAAAAATCGTGATGGTTAGTACACGATTTCAGGTAACATTTTGCAAAAATTGACCCGAATTATTATTATTTAATTTTCGGCAAAAATACTCATAAAAATTATATAATTCAGTACCTAAAAGATTGGAGGGCTTTTCACGGTTCTAATATCATTTTCACTATTTTTTTCAGAATTATTTTTAAATTAAATTGAAACCAGTTTCAGATGCTCGTAAAAACATATCCCTTATTCCAACTTGGCTGGGATTTGATTAGATAAATATAGATATTTCAAGGAGTCTCGGTGCCAAAAATAATGTAAAATTGAGTCGGACTCCAAAATGCACTTTTAGCCAAAAACCGTGATGGTTAGTACACGATTTCAGCTAAAATTTTGCAAAAATTGACATGAATTATTTTTCTTTAATTATTGGAAAAAATACTCATAAAAATTATATAATTCAGTACCAAAAAGGTTGGAGGGTTCTTCACGATTTTTAATATCATTTTCCCTATTTTTCAGAATTAATTTCTAATTAAATCGAAACCAATTTCAGATGCTCGTAAAAACATATCCCTTAATCCAACGTGGCTGAGATTTTATTAGATAAATAT
>AWUE01014619.1:0-81507 GCA_001974825.2 Corchorus olitorius
TCTAGATGATTATGATGATGCACTCTCTTCATCTGATGAACCTGGATGTAAGGTGAGTATGGAGAAAAAAGGCAGAAAACATTTTGTGAAATTTCTTAATTTCTTCCTCGTTTTTATAGTTGTTCCTTTTGGGGTTGGTGGGTTGTGTGAGGAACTGATGAGCTTTGTATATTCATCTGTGCTATTTCAATGGCCTTAGTCATTCAATTAATAAGCTCACATTTAGTCATCCAGAAGAGAGAATTATTCAGCCCATAATTGGAACATGAAATTGAATAGTTACAATACACATTTTATATTTTTATTCAAAGGCATGTTAGCAGTGAGTGCAAGAGGAGGATTTCCTCATATTATCATAATATTAAGTTGTGCCTAGAAGAGCAACATTGGGCACCCCATTCTCTATGAATGGGTAGCAAAAACAACTTGATTGAAAAAAAATTATAATAATAAGTTGTCATTAACCAATTATTATAGCAATTATTTTACATCAAAAAGTACTAACATGGATGATGACATTAGTTGACATATATGGTAGATAACATATATAGAAATGGATCTTTCTTAATAGCCGAAAGGATATAGTAGTATATTAGACATAACTTCATCAGACATACATTGCATGATGTTCATAAAAAAGATACTTAACACAATTAAAACTTAAAAACACAACAACAATATGCCTTAGATTCCGGCCAAAAAGCAAATTAAAAACAACAATGTCTTGGGCTAGAATTTGCCATCAAATAAGTTAACAACAACTTGGATTCCAAAAAAAAAACAAACAAACAAACAAAGCAAATAGTAAAAATAAAAAAACAACGTCTTGGATTGCTGAAGATCCCACCGTAGACTAAGGACGGTGACGATGGAAATCGCGGTATAAGCTCGTTTCCTAGACAACCAAAATTTGATTAATTTTATTAGTTAAAAAAAAAATTAATATCACATGAAAATATAAAAAATTATATGCAAAATATACCCTGTCAATCTGAATTCTTTCCCGAGCTCGAACAAACCGAGGTTTGTCTTCTTCACCCTACAAACCAATAACAGAATAATTAATTATATGCAATTTAAATTTTAAGGTTTTTTGTTTTTTTAAGCTTGAACTTTGAGGGGCAAAAACAACTTACCACAAGCGCTTCTCCAACTGTGAAATCTTGAGCTGCATCTAGAAAAAATTGTTGGGCTTGGTTTAGAGTAGGCTGGCGAAACGCAAGAGCTACTCTCACATTCCCTCGACAATAGTATGCCTCTGCATTTTGATTATTACACTCGATACCATTTCCAAAACTTTCAATAGCATCTGCATATATATATGAATTGCGTTAATCATGATACTTAAAAAGTAAATTAATTATTAATTTATTACTAAACATATAAAAAAGAAAAATGTACATATATACCTATTATCATTTGATTAGCTTGCTGCTTCTCATAAAATTGGCTCGACTCTAGCTGTGCCTTGCCCAATTTCACGTAACTCTGCAAATATTTGTTAACATTTGTTTAGAAAACATCAAAGTGTATATATATATATATATATAAACATGAACAAAAAACAAATGAGATTTATAAGGTAAGATTTGTACATCACTATTCGGGTTGATGGCGATCTCAGCCAAAGCATTGTTCTGTTGTGCTACGTAAAGATTCAACAGATTTTGGTTTTTGAACCCCGCCATTGATATTGTTTAACAAAAAAGCAAAAAAAGGTGAGTATGGAGCTGGGAGATGTGCGCTAGTTATAAAAGGGCTTTGAAGTTACTGTAGGTATTTGCGGAACAAATGAAGCTGATATATACTGAATTATTGAAGAGTCTGAAGAGCTTTCACCTTTGCATAAAAAGATTCTCTCTCTTTTTTCTTTTTTTTTCTACAGGTGCAACTGCATTATTGAAGAGAGTCGCTTTGCATAAAAGAAGAGATCAGAGTGGGTGTGAAGTCTGAAGAAGCTTTGTAAGTGTAGATTCGCACCATATTTGGGTAGAGTCAAATCGTTACTGTTTAGAGTCTTACTGCAAGTCTGCAAGAGTATGTAGGAGTGATGATGGAACACCATGTTTGGCAATAACAGCTGTAGCTGGCTGTCCTCAACATTGATAATTAAGTACTGGGCTTTCCATAGCCACTTATTATTGCTTTTCTCCTCTCACTGACCCATCACAAGATTGGTCACGGTTTCCACTTTCCATTGTAAAGACAAGGGAAACCATGCAACTAACTCATCCCCAAAACTCTTAACGGGATCAGGACACAATTGGACCCAAGCCCCATCCCTAATTGCAACCGAAGCAACAATTGGACCCAAGCCCCATCCTCTTGGCCCAAGCAACAATTCAACTATTATTATATTATAGCCTATATCTTGTTGTTGCCCATATCAATCTACCGGCCAATTAGTCGAATTCCATGTCAACGGGATAGAAGTCATATATAAGGAATAACATAAAAGTCAAGGACTCAAAGATTGTTAAGTGCTTCTTAATCCTTAGCTACCCTGCATGCATATGTAGCATTCAAAAATCTCATTCCAAAATGATTCACATAGATTTAATCTCCGAAATGTATTTTATTTGGCAGGTGTTTCCAATGATATTACTCAGAATTGAAACTGTTGTTTTTAAGAGTTTAGAAGGTAAAGTGTGGTGATACTTGGAATTGCAAGATTTTCAGCATTTTTAATCCCAAGGGTGGTCAGCTCCCGAAGAGAACTAGTCTATGCAAGAATCTAATAAAAGTCAAGAGTACTTTCATTGTTCTAACCAAATAAGTAAATGTCATATATGTAATGTAGTTAAATAATTACAGCAATATTGAACAGATCATATATTATATAATATAGTAGTACATGTTTGGGTTTTGGCAGGCTAAAATTTGAGTGGCAAGTGGCAACTTTCCCACAACTTCAGACTTGGTATGGAGACTGACCGTACGGCGTGAGACATACGGCTGAGAACTCCATTTCTTGGCCCATCCTACTTCACTCAGCTGATCAAGTGCCTCTTTAACTGCATCACTGTCTTCCTGTACCAAATTCTTGTAGCTGTCATCAATAGCCTAGTTAGATATATACACCTTCAATATATATATATATAATAAGATTCTTTCTCCCTATCAATCAGACCTTTTCATTGCTATGATGGGTGAAAATTGTGAATTACAAATTTCCACTTGGAAACTCAACTTCATTCAACATTGTTAAATTTCATGACAGTTATTAATAATCATCAATTATCTTAAAAAAAGAAGGCTAATTAAGATAGCAAGTTGCAAGCAAACGAGAAGGAAAGAAAATGAAGAAAGGAAATAACCTTGGAAATGGCGGATTGAGATCAACAACAACACCAGGAAGGAATTTAGAGCCCTGTACAGGAAGGAGAAGCAAAAAGTCCAGAATATCTACATGTTAATGTTGAAAATTTCTCAACTTATCTCTACACAACTTTCAAGGGGTTTTAGTGATTTGGCTAAAGAGGTTAAAGGGTTAATTGATAATCTAGATGATTATGATGATGCACTCTCTTCATCTGATGAACCTGGATGTAAGGTGAGTATGGAGAAAAAAGGCAGAAAACATTTTGTGAAATTTCTTAATTTTCTTCCTCGTTTTTTATAGTTGTTCCTTTTGGGGTTGGTGGGTTGTGTGAGGAACTGATGAGCTTTGTATATTCATCTGTGCTATTTCAATGGCCTTAGTCATTCAATTAATAAGCTCACATTTAGTCATCCAGAAGAGAGAATTATTCAGCCCATAATTGGAACATGAAATTGAATAGTTACAATACACATTTTATATTTTTATGCAAAGGCATGTTAGCAGTGAGTGCAAGAGGAGGATTTCCCCATATTATCATAATATTAAGTTCTGCCCGGAAGAGTAACATTGGGCACCCCATTCTCTATGAATGGGTAGCAAAAACAACTTGATTGAAAAAAAATTATAATAATAAGTTGTCATTAACCAATTATTATAGCAATTATTTTACATCAAAAAGTACTAACATGGAACATGGATGATGACATTAGTTGACATATATGGTAGATAACATATACAGAAATGGATCTTTCTTAATAGCCGAAAGGATATAGTAGTATATTAGACATAACTTCATCAGACATACATTGCATAATGTTCATAAAAAAGATACTTAACACAATTAAAACTTAAAAACACAACAACAATATGCCTTAGATTCCGGCCAAAAAGCAAATTAAAAACAACAATGTCTTGGGCTAGAATTTGCCATCAAATAAGTTAACAACAATGCCTTGGATTCCAAAAAAAAAAAAACAAACAAAGCAAATAGTAAAAATAAAAAAACAACGTCTTGGATTGCTGAAGATCCCACCGTAGACTAAGGACGGTGACGATGGAAATCGCGGTATAATCTCGTTGCCTAGACAACCAAAATTTGATTAATTTTATTAGTTAAAAAAAATTAATGTCCCATGAAAATATAAAAGATTATATGAAAATTATACCCAGTCAATCTAAATACTTTCCCGAGCACTAACAAACTGAGCTCTATGTTCTTCACCCTATAAACCAATAAAATAATAATTATTTTTAGGTTTGTTCATTTTTTTCTTTTGAAGATTGAACTTTGAGGGGAAAAAACAACTTACCACAAGCCCTTCTCCAGCTGTGAAATCTTGAGCTGCAACTAGAAAAAATTGCCGGGCTTGGTTTACATTAGGCTGGCGAAACGCAGCAGCTACTCTTGCATTCCCTCGGCAATATTATCGGCTGGTTGATTATGAAACGCTTATTGTCGATCCTCTTTATAAGCAGTTTAATGAATCTTTGAAAGAATTTAGAGCCCTGTATAGGAAGGAGAAGCAAAAAGTCCAAAATATCTACCTGTTAATGTTGAAAATTTCTCAACTTATCTCTACACAAGTTTCAAGGGGTTTTAGTGATTTGGCTAAAGAGGTTAAAGGGTTAATTGATTATCTATATGGTTATGATGATGCACTTTCTTCATCTGATGAACCTGGATGTAAGGTGAGTATGGAAAAAGAAGGCAGAAAACATTTTGTGAAATTTCTTAATTTTCTTCCTCGTTTTTTATAGTTGTTCTTTTTGGGGTTGGTGGGTTGTGTGAGGAACTGATGAGCTTTGTATTTTCATCTGTGCTATTTCAATGGCCATATGCAGGTGGAACCTAGTTGCTTGTCTGAAGAGGCTACCGTGGACAAAGGGAGGTTGAACAAAAGGGTTAAGAAAGGTTTAGATAATCTGGTTATGACATTGAGTGAGAAATCACTGTAGCAGTACGTGGCAACTGATGTGGTAGAAAAGGCCTTATTGCAGCTTATTCTTAGTAAACCAAAGGATTTATCATTTTGCCGTCCCAAGTCATACCTCTTGTTGGGACTCCATTGTCATGGTAAAGCACATCTTGCAGATTATCTCGATAAGAATCTTGTTACTGGTGATGGAGTGACGTTGGTGGTTGACATAGACTTGTCAAATTTCTCTGACGACACTGCACTTCTGAGGTTGAAGAATGAGCTCGTGAGGTCTCTCCTTGGATGCCTTTTTTTTTGGCGTTGTCTTTTTGGATGTTTATTTGTTCTTCTTTTAGACATCTTTTTTCCTATCCATTGATCTTGAGTCTGTTTTGTTGTATTTAGGTCTATTGGTAATGAGCAGCGGTCTGGTTCTTCACAAATTGTTGGCAACATGAAACTGAGACCATATAATATCATCCTATTTAATCAAGTTGAGAAGGCCCACATCTC
Organism: Corchorus olitorius; assembly: GCA_001974825.2. Lineage (NCBI taxonomy): Eukaryota > Viridiplantae > Streptophyta > Magnoliopsida > Malvales > Malvaceae > Corchorus > Corchorus olitorius. Next base: position 5,752 of record AWUE01014619.1, read on the forward strand.
TGTTTTCAGTACTTTGCTTTTAGCACTTGATGTTGGAATGTGCAAAGATAGTCATGGAAACATTATTGATTTCAGTGACACTATCATCATACTTACTTCTGAGTTGGGGAACAAAAAGATAATAACTAGACTTTTTGAAGCACGTGAACACCAAGAACCGGATTCTTTACATGTAATATTAAGTTGTGCCCAGAAGAGCAACATTGGGCAACCTATTCTCTATGAATGGGTAGCAAAAACAACTTGATTGAAAAAAAATATATATAATAATAAGTTGCCATTAACCAATTATTATAGCAATTATTTTACATCAAAAAGTGCTAACATGGATGATGTAGATAATATATACAGAAATGGATCCTTCTTAATAGCCGAAAGGATATAGGACATAACTTCATCAGACATGCATTTCATAATGTTCATAAAAACATACTTAACACAATTAAAACTTAAAACACAACAACAATATGCCTTACATTCCGGCCAAAAAGCAAATTAAAAACAACAATGTCTTGGGTTAGAATCTGCAATCAAATAAGTTAACAACAATGCCTTGGATTCCAAAAAAAAACAAACAAACAAACAAAGCAAATAGTAAAAAAAAAAAAAAAAAAAAAAAAAAAAACAACGTGTTGGATTGCTGAAGATCCCACCGTAGACTAAGGACGGTGACGATGGAAATCGCGGTATAATCTCGTTGCCTAGACAACAAAAATTTGATTAATTTTATTAGTTAAAAAAAATTAATGTCCCATGAAAATATAAAAGATTATATGCAAAATATACCCTATCAATCTAAATACTTTCCGGAGCACTAACAAACCGAGCTCTGTGTTCTTCACCCTACAAACCAATAACATAATAATTATTTTTAGGTTTTTTCTTTTTTCTTTTGAAGATTGAACTTTGAGGGGCAAAAACAACTTACCACAAGCCCTTCTCCAGCTGTGAAATCTTTAGCTGCATCTAGAAAAAATTGTCGGGCTTGGTTTACATTAGGCTGGCGAAACGCAGCAGCTACTCTTGCATTCCCTCGGCAATAGTATCGGCTGGCTGATTATGAAACGCTTATTGTCGATCCTCTTTATAAGCTGTTTGATAAATCTTTGAAGGAATTTAGAGCCCTGCACAGAAAGGAGAAGCAAAAAGTCCAGAATTTCTATCTGTTAATGTTGAAAATTTCTCAACTTATTTCTACACAAGTTTCAAGGGGTTTTAGTGGTTTGGCTAAAGAGGTTAAAGGGTTAATTGATAATCTAGATGATTATGATGATGCACTCTCTTCATCTGATGAACCTGGATGTAAGGTTAGTATGGAAAAAGAAGGCAGAAAACATTTTGTGAAATTACTTAATTTTCTTTCTCGTTTTTTATAGTTGTTCTTTTTGGGGTTGGTGGGTTGTGTGAGGAACTGATGAGTTTTGTATATTCATCTGTGCTATTTCAATGGCCTTATGCAGGTTGAACCTAGTTGCTTGCCTGAAGAGGCTACTGTGGACAAAGGGAGGTTGAACAAAAGGGTTAAGAAAGGTTTAGATAATCTGGTTATGACATTGAGTGAGAAATCACTGTAGCTGTACGTGGCAACTGATGTGATAGAAAAGGTCTTATTGCAGCTTATTCTTAGTAAACCAGAGAATTTATCATTCTGTCGTCCCAAGTCATACCTCTTGTTGGGACTCCATTGTCATGGTAAAGCACATCTTGCAGATTATCTCGGTAAGAATCTTGTTACTGGTGATGGAGTGACGTTGGTTGTTGACATAGACTTGTCAGATTTCTCTGATGACATTGCACTTCTGAGGTTAAAGAATGAGCTCGCGAGGTCTCTCCTACGATGCCTTTTTTTTGGTGTTGTCTTTTTGGATGTTTATTTGTTCTTTTTTAGACATCTTTTTTCCTATCCATTGATCTTGAGTCTGTTTTGTTGTATTTAGGTCTATTGGTAATGAGCAGCGGTCTGGTTCTTCACAAATTGTTGGCAACATGAAATTGAGACCATACAATATCATCCTATTTAATCAAGTTGAGAAGGCCCACATCTCTGTTTTCAGTGCTTTGCTTTCAGCACTTGATGTTGGAATGTGCAGAGATAGTCATGGAAACATTATTGATTTCAGTGACACTATCATCATACTTACTTCTGAGTTGGGGAACAAAAAGATAATAACTTTACTTTTTTGAAACACGTGAACACCAAGAACATGATTCTTTATAGGTAATATTAAGTTGTGCCCAGAAGAGCAACACTGGGCACCCCATTCTCTATGAATGGGTAGCAAAAACAACTTGATTGAAAAAAAAATATAATAAGTTGCCATTAACCAATTAATATAGCAATTATTTTACATCAAAAAGTGCTAACATGGATGATGACATTAGTTGACATATATGGTAGATAATATATACAGAAATGGATCTTTCTTAATAGCCGAAAGGATATAGTAGTATATTAGACATAACTTCATCAGACATACATTGCATAATGTTCATAAAAACATACTTAACACAATTAAAACTTAAAAACACAACAACAATATGCCTTAGATTCCGGCCAAAAAGCAAATTAAAAACAACAATGTCTTGGGTTAGAATCTGCCATCAAATAAGTTAACAACAATGCCTTGGATTCCAAAAAAACAAACAAACAAAGCAAATAGTAAAAATAAAAAAACAACGTCTTGGATTGCTGAAGATCCCACCGTAGACTAAGGACGATGACGATGGAACTCGCGTTATAATCTCGTTGCCTAGACAACAAAAATTTGATTAATTTTATTAGTTAAAAAAATTAATGTCCCATTAAAATATTAAAGATTATATGCAAAATATACCCTGTCAATCTAAATACTTTCTCGAGCACTAACAAACCGAGCTCTGTGTTCTTCACCCTACAAACCAATAACATAATAATTATTTTTAGGTTTTTCTTTTTTCTTTTGAAGATTGAACTTTGAGGGGCAAAAACAACTTACCACAAGCCCTTCTCCAGCTGTGAAATCTTGAGCTGCATCTAGAAAAAATTGTCGGGCTTGGTTTACATTAGGCTGGCGAAACGCAGCAGCTACTCTTGCATTCTCTCGGCAATAGTATCGGCTGGCTGATTATGAAACGCCTATTGTCGATCCTCTTTATAAGCAGTTTGATGAATCTTTGAAGGAATTTAGAGCCCTGTACAGGAAGGAGAAGCAAAAAGTCCAGAATATCTACTGTTAATGTTGAAAATTTCTCAACTTATCTCTACCCAAGTTTCAAGGGGTTTTAGTGATTTGGCTAAAGAGGTTAAAGGGTTAATTGATAATCTAGATGATTATGATGATGCACTCTCTTCATCTGATGAACCTGGATGTAAGGTGAGTATGGAAAAAGAAGGTAGAAAACATTTTGTGAAATTTCTTAATTTTCTTTCTCGTTTTTTATAGTTGTTCTTTTTGGGGTTGGTGGGTTGTGTGAGGAACTGATGAGTTTTGTATATTCATCTGTGCTATTTCAATGGCCATATGCAGGTGGAACCTAGTTGCTTGCCTGAAGAGGCTACCGTGGACAAAGGGAGGTTGAACAAAAGGGTTAAGAAAGGTTTAGATAATCTGGTTATGACATTGAGTTAGAAATCACTGCAACAGTACGTGGCAACTGATGTGATAGAAAAGGCCTTATTGCAGCTTATTCTTAGTAAACCAGAGAATTTATCATTCTGCCGTCCCAAGACATACCTCTTGTTGGGACTCCATTGTCATGGTAAAGCACATCTTGCAAATTATCTCGGTAAGAATCTTGTTACCGGTGATGGAGTGACGTTGGTGGTTGACATAGACTTGTCAGATTTCTCTGATGACACTGCACTTCTGAGGTTAAAGAATGAGCTCGCGAGGTATCTCCTTGGATGCCTTTTTTTTCTGGCGTTGTCTTTTTGGATGTTTATTTGTTCTTATTTTAGACATCTTTTTTCCTATCCATTGATCTTGAGTCTGTTTTGTTGTATTTTGGTCTATTGGTAATGAGCAGCGGTCTGGTTCTTCACAAATTGTTGGCAACATGAAACTGAGACCATACAATATCATCCTATTTAATCAAGTTGAGAAGGCCCACATCTCTGTTTTCAGTGCTTTGCTTTCAGCACTTGATGTTGGAATGTGCAGAGATAGTCATGGAAACATTATTAATTTCAGTGACACTATATATCATCATACTTGTTTCTGAGTTGGGGAACAAAAAGATAATAACTAGACTTTTTGAAGCACGTGAACACCAAGAACCGGATTCTTTACAGGTAATATTAAGTTGTGCCCAGAAGAGCAACATTGGGCACCCCATTCTCTATGAATGGGTAGCAAAAACAACTTGATTGAAAAAAAAATATAATAATAAGTTGCCATTAACCAATTATTATAGCAATTATTTTACATCAAAAAGTGCTAACATGGATGATGACATTAGTTGACATATATGGTAGATAATATATACAGAAATGGATCTTTCTTAATAGTCGGATATAGTAGTATATTAGACATAACTTCATCAGACATACATTGCATAATGTTCATAAAAACATACTTAACACAATTAAAACTTAAAAACACAACAACAATATGCCTTAGATTCCGGCCAAAAAGCAAATTAAAAACAACAATGTCTTGGGCTAGAATCTGCCATCAAATAAGTTAACAACAATGCCTTGGATTCCAAAAAAAAAAAACAAACAAACAAACAAAGCAAATAGTAAAAATAAAAAAACAACGTCTTGGATTGCTGAAGATCCCACCGTAGACTAAGGACGGTGACGATGGAAACCGCGGTATAATCTCGTTGCCTAGACAACCAAAATTTGATTAATTTTATTAGTTAAAAAAAATTAATGTCCCATGAAAATATAAAAGATTATATGCAAAATATACCCTGTCAATCTAAATACTTTCCCGAGCACTAACAAACCGAGCTCTGTGTACTTCACCCTACAAACCAATAACATAATAATTATTTTTAGGTTTTTTCTTTTTTTTCTTTTGAAGATTGAACTTTGAGGGGCAACAACAACTTACCACAAGCCCTTTTCCAGCTGTGAAATCTTGAGCTGCATCTAGAAAAAATTGTCGGGCTTGGTTTACATTAGGCTGGCGAAACGCAGCAGCTACTCTTGCATTCCCTCGGCAATAGTATGCCTTTGCATTTTGGTTATTATGATGAATAGCATGTGAAAAATTTTCAACAGCCTCTGCATATACATATAATTTATATGAATTTATTGCATTAATCATAATACTTAAAAGTAAATTAATTAATTATTACTAAACATATAAAAAGAAAAATGTATATATATACCCATTATCATTGCTTGATTAACTTGGTGATCAAAAAATTGGCTCAACTCCACCTGTGCCTGGCCCAATCTCAACTCTGCAAATATTTGTTAACATTTGTTTAGAAAATATTATGGTATAAACATGAACAGAAACTTTATAATTAAGGTAAGATTTGTACATCACTATTATTAGGGTTGATGGCGATCTCAGCCACAGCATTATTCTGTTGTGTTAGGTAAAGATTGAACAGATCGTCGTCCATCGATATTGTTTAACAAAAAAGCAAAAAAAAGGTGAGCGAGAGCGAGATATATATGGAGGTGGGAGATGTGCGCTAGTTATAAAAGGGCTTAGAAGTTGCTGTAGGTTTTAGCTGAACAAATGAAGCTGATATATACTGGTGCAAATGAAGCTACTGCATTATTGAAGAGAGTCTAAAGGAGCTAATTATTTGCATAAAAAGATTCTTTTTTCTTTTTTTTTCTCACAGTTGCAAATGAAGCTAATATAATTAAAGTGCATTATTGAAGAAAGTGTGAAGGAGCTTTGCATAAAAGAAAGAGAAGCTTTGTAAGTGCAGATTCGCACCATATTTGGGTAGAGTCAAATCGTTACTATTTAGAGGCTTACTGCAAGTCTGCAAGAGTGTGTAGGAGTGATGATGGAACACCATGTTTGGCAATAACAGCTGTAGCTGGCTGTCCTCAACATTGATAATTAAGTACTGGGCTTTCCATAGCCACTTATTATTGCTTTTCTCCTCTCACTCAGTCACTCTCACTCATCAGAAGATTGGTCACGGAACGGTTTCCATTGTAAAGACAAGGGAAACCAACTAACTCATCCCCAAAACTCTTAACGGGATCAGGACACAATTGGACCCAAGCCCCATCCCCAATTGCAACCGAAGCAACAATTGGACCCAAGCCCCATCCTTTTGGCCCAAGCAACAATTCAACTATTATTATAATTTATAGCCTATATCTTGTTGCTGCCCATATTGGAGTTGGAGATAAGACAACTAAATTTTTTTGGGGGTGTTGATTTGAGACAACTAATTAGTAATATGATATATATAGTTAGTTCGGTAAAAATTAAAGAACTCTGAGGTTATCTGTCGAACTGAACTACAGAACTAGACTTCACTCTGTGGTTATGCATCTCATTTAGTGAATAAAAACCCGAAACGCTTAAATTGATGAAGATGACAAGCATATATACCTTAGCAAGCAACATGAAGGAAACAAGGTTGCTCATTTCATTTGCTTGCTAAGCACACGGGCTAGAAAACTGAATTGGAAAATTATTGGGTGAAAGAAGGCCCTGTTTTTATCAATGACTTGGTCATCTTTGAATGTAATCCTGTAGGTTCTTATTAATGAAAATATTGATCACTTTTACCTCAAAAGAAAAAATATAAGGCCTATCTAACTATATTTACATATGAAATTCAAACCAAAATAGGAAAATAGTTTAATCCAAAACGAGGTAATGCTAGACATATCAATCTACCGGCCAATTAGTCGAATTCCATTTCTTGGCCCATCCTACTTCACTCAGCTGATCAAGTGCCTCCTTTAGTACTGCATCACTGTCTTTCTGTACCAAATTCTTGTAGCTGTCATCAATAGCCTAATTAGATATATACACCTTTAATATAATATATATATATAATAAGATTCTCTCTCCCTAAGTTTTCTCTTGATAATCAATCAAACCTTTTCATTGCTATGATGGGTGAAAATTGTGAATTACAAATTTCAACTTGGAAACTCAGCTTCATTCAACATTGTTAAATTTTATGACAGTTATTAATAATCATCAATTATCTTAAAAAAGAAGGCTAAGCCAAGCAAACGAGAAGGAAAGAAAATGAAGAAAGGAAATAACCTTGGAAATGGCGGATTCAAGGGTCTTGAGATCAACAACACCAGGAGCAGCAGCAGCAGAAGAAGATTATGGTGCTCTTATTATTCGCAACTCTTTCCTGGGATTATTCAACTTGAAACACTTGCCCGAATACTTGTACTTGAAATAATAATAATCATAATGAAACAAAAGCTTAGAGTTTGACAAGGAAGCAATCATATTCATTCTCTATACTATTGTCATTTTTTTTTTTCAATTTGAGAACATAGAAGTGAAGAAATTTGATGCAGATTTGGGACTTCTGAAATTTGTGGATAAGGTTGGAGGGGGTTTTGGCGCCAGGAGCCGTTACTTTCGCACCACGTTGCCTTCAAAAGCATAACAGAAATTTAAATCAATCAAATACGAGATAGTGCCTCTAATAAGGGCATCAACCCTTTTAATGTTTACAATTATTAGGAAATAATATTTTAAAGGATTTATACCAAAAAAAATTATTTTTTCACCGAACGAAAAAAAGAGAGTAAAATATAGGGGAGTTCGACCAAAAAAAAAAGGGAATTCGAGTTGGAGAGGAGAGAAAGGTGAGACGGCGGCGGGAGGGAACGACAGTCCAACCAAAATCAGAGGCCAATCTCAACTGGTTTTTAAGGACTGGAAAAAAAGGATCAACACACTTAATCCTTGCGTTTATTAGGGTTTGAATGAATTTCTTATATTTGATTTGATGTACTTGGGTTGCTATTTACTTTCCCGTTTCTTTTCCTAACTTTTTCTTAGACTCATCTTCTTTAGTTTCCGTTATGTAACTCGAGAAGAGATTTGAGTTTTTGTTTCTATATATTTCGTAATGCTACTATACGATTAATGTACTATATATTCATGCTTGATTTAGTTTGCAGGTCCATTGTCATGCTTGATAAACTTTCTTTCCTAAACCTTTTATGATACCAATGCTTATATACTTCTTTATATTTCTCTGCTTTAAATGAACTTTTGTTATTTTCCCCCCATTTTATCTTATCATGAAGCTGGACCAACTTGAAAGTCTTGACTCTTTTTAAAGCCGTGAGAGATGGAAATTATGAAATCAGATATGGAGCCAAAAATGGAGGACGTGCAAAGAAGGCTACTTGAAGAAAAGAAAGATTTGGAGTTTACTTATGGAGTGCATATTGGTTCCGACGCTGTTACTGCTGCTTGCAACATTGTCTTTAGATATTTTAATGGTTTGTTTCGTCATTCCAATACTCACCCTTGCATTTTTTTTTTCTATTTATTATTTGTGTTTGCTTGTTTCATGCATGATTTTTTCTAATTTTGGCATAATTAAAAGCATTGATTTTTTTTAGTAATCAAGCGATTGTTTCTAATTTTCGCATTGTAGAGTTCAAGGAAGACGGGGAAGGAACCCAGGAAAATGATGAGTGCCACCTGCAAAAGCAGGCAGCCAATCTTCTTCAAAAGGTATGTCTTAAGCTTATCGCAGATGGAACCTCCCGAGAAGAGAAAGAATTGGACATGGCTGAATACTGTCTACATCGTGCGATTGTAGATATTATGGAGCTGCGGAAGGAGAGGGATTCTAGTTTCAGAAGTTGGCATTCCTATGTCCAGTCTGAACTGGAGGGTCTAATGGAAAAGTTGGATCGATTCATGCAGGCACGGACTCCTAAGATGCCATTGTTGCAGCAAAGAAGGTCTAAGGACGTGATCTCTTCTCTGAAAGAAACTCACCAACAACTGGCTCCTTCTCTCTCAAGTGTTTCTCTGGCTCCACTTGGTGTGCTTGTAACTAAACTCGCTTCAATGTTTCCTGAAGGTTTTAAAGGAGACTTGACTGTTACACCATTTCTAATTGCCGAGGTAGTTTATTTTCTTTTATTCTTTTTTGCTAAATTTGGATTTGCAGCAAATTAATATTGATTTGGTTTTGGACTCACCTGCAGGTTGCCAAGCCATTAATTGGTGTTCCTTCACCATTGCTCTTACACTATTTAAGGCTGCCTGTACCAGACCTTAAGGAAAAATTATATGAGAAATGTCTTGGAGAAAAATTTACTGTTCTTCAACTTGTTAATGCCTTGTCACATCCTAGACAAGCAGATCGTCCAATTGGATCATTTCTCTTCATGGGTGAATATGATCGATTGAGTAGGGTGCATATGGTTGCAGAGGCACTTGCTGAGGTTCTATATGAGGGCAAAAACTTCCTAATCAAACTTGATATGTCAAAGTATAGATCCCCTGATGCTGTGACAAAGCTCCTAGGTGCACCATCCAGGTAAACATTCAAAATCAGGAATTGCTTTTCTCAATACTTGCTTTATTTGATCACGTATCTGATATTGTCTTTTGACATTTTTTGCTGTCCTTGGTATCCTACAGTTTTGAACAGCAAAATAATGTAGAGGGACATCTCTCTGAGGCTGTTAAGAGGAAGCCTTTTAGCGTGATTATGTTCAGAAACTTCGAAAAGGCGCATGAGTCAGTTACCAGTTTGCTGGTTGAAATATTAAATTGCGGTAGGATAACCCATGGGCAAGGAGAAGAGCTTGACTTCACCAATACAATAATTATCATTACCTTGAAGAATAAAGGGTTCTGTAAAAGATGTCCCTGCTATGAGTTAATGAACAAGAGCAAGCGCCCGATGAAACAACTAGTTGAATCCATGGGAGGGGAAGCGAAGCATGATTGCCAGTTTAGCCATTGTCTTACAACGGTTAGAGAATCTAATAAAGTTATTTATTTTTGTTTGCCTCTTTGTTAAAGGGATCTAACTGGTTATGGAATTTTTTATTGTACTGATATTTTCCTTGTACCATATAGGCTGAACAGAATTGCCCCAGCTTGGTTAATTTAGTGGATGATATTGTGTTCGTAGAGCGTTTTTCATTTTTTTATTCAAGCCATGCTACCAGGGTTGAGATGAGGGACATTGCCCTCCCCAAAGGTGTTATTTTATACCCATCTGAAGCTGCACTGAAAAGGTTTTGGCAGAAGAAGGTAAGCGTCTATGTTTTATTCATGAAAGCTTGACCTCCTTACACTTTTTCCAACTTATCAAAGTACTTAAATTTGTAATGCTATTATGATATAAATTAGTTGAATACTGATGGCAAAGTTTTATTTCTTCCCCAGTTTACAACAGGCGAGAGTCAGATTGATGAAGTTGTAGCTCCTATGATTCAAGATATGCATGTGGGAAACAAGCCAAGTAATACAGATATTATGTATCTGGACATCATGCTGAGATCAGGCCAGTTGTCACATCGACTGGCTGATTATGAAACGCTTATTGTCGATCCTCTTTATAAGCAGTTTGATGAATCTTTGAAGGAATTTAGAGCCTTGTACAGGAAGGAGAAGCAAACGGTTCAGAATATCTACCTGTTAATGTTGAAAATTTCTCAACTTATCTCTACACAAGTTGCAAGCGGTTTTAGTGATTTGGCTAAAGAGGTTAAAGGGTTAATTGATAATCTAGATGATTATGATGATGCACTCTCTTCATCCGATGAACCTGTATGTAAGGCGAGTATGGCAAAAAGAAGGCAGAAAACATTTTGAGAAATTTCTTAATTTTCTTCCTCGTTTTTTATAATTGTTTTTTTGGGGTTGGTGGGTTGTGTGACGAACTGATGAGCTTTCTATATTCATCTGAGCTATTTCAATGGCCTTATGCAGGTTGAACCTAGTTGCTTGCCTGAAGAGGCTACCATGGACAAAGGGAGGTTGAACAAAAGGGTTAAGGGAGGTCTAGATAATCTGCTTATGACATTGAGTGAGAAACCACTGCAGCCGCACGTGGCAACTGATGTGATAGAAAAGGCCTTATTGCAGCTTATTATTAATAAATCAGAGAATTTATCACTGTGCCGTCCCAAGTCATACCTCTTGTTGGGACTCCATCGTCATGGTAAAGCACATCTTGCAGATTATCTCGGTAAAAATCTTGTTACTGGTGATGGGGTGACGCTAGTGGTTGACATAGACTTGTCAGATTTCTCTGATGACACTACACTTCTGAGGTTGAAGAATGAGCTCGCAAGGTCTCTCCTTGGATGCCTTTCTTTTTTGTTGGCATTGTTTCTCCTTGGATGTTTATTTGTTCTTCTTTTAGACAATCTTTTTTCCTATCCATTGATCTTGAGTTAGTTTTGTTATATTCAGGTCTATTGGTAATGTGCAGCAGCCTGGTTCTTCTCAAGTTGTTGGCGACATGAAACTGAGACCATGCAATTCTTCACAAGTTGTTGGCGACATGAAACTGAGACCATGCAATATCTTCCTTTTGAATCATGTCGAGAAGGCACATATCTCTGTTTTCAGTGCTCTACTTTCAGCACTTGATGTTGGAATGTGCAGAGATAGTGATGGAAACATGATTGATTTCCGTGACACTGTCATCATGCTTACTTCTGAGTTGGGGAACAATAAGATAATTACTAGACTTTTTGAAGCACATGAGCATCAAGAACCGAATCCTTTACAGGTAATTTGGTTGATTGATGGTATTCTATATCGTTTATGCACTAAGAAATATTGTTTTTGCTACACAAATTGTAATGACATATTCTAGTTCTAATGGTTATTTTTTCATCTTCATGCAGAGTAATGGAGACTTCAGATCTGAGTTGCTGAATTGTGTCGATGAAATATTATTTTTCAATCCAGTTGTCTCTGTTCAGAATAGAGTTGCCAGGCTGCAAATGAGGGATGCACCGGAGTTGCAATCTAGGCTGCCCACTATTCCCAAATTTGTGCTGGGGTTGTTTAAAGTTGAAAATGATCATGTAAGTAGAATCATCTAATTTTGGATATTATGTTTTTCCCTCCCCACCTTAGAAAAAAATCGAACACACACACCGCTCGTGAAAGTTGACCCATAGTTGTCTTCTAACTTACAATTCTGTATTTCTACAGTGTTTTAAGCGTGAGTCTTGTGATGAATACGCGGACATGTTGAGATGTTACATATCATATGTGACTGAAGAAGAACGTACTTTCAAGATACTCATAAAGCCATCTGGGGAACTTGGCCGGCGATATTTGGGTGATGGAATGAGCCTTGAGGTCAGTAGTGGTGATACTGTTGAGAGTTTGAAAGCGGAACTTCAAGAAAGGGCAGGTATCGATGTAGATGAACAATGTTTGGCAATTCAATATCTTCCGCTTGTAGATGGGTTAAAACTCAATGATTATAACATCTACCGAGAATGTTGCATTTCACTTGAGACTGTGTATTGAAGATCCCATTTTATCAGAACAAGTGAAAAGGATCTAAACAATGAAAGACAAGGGATAGTATTTTTGTAATAGACGGATTATAATGGTTTTTGCTGTAAAAGGGTAATCCTTTCTATGCTTACCCTTCTTGTGGATAGTATTACTTACTAGTAGCTCTGTAAATAATTTGGGCTTGGATATCAGTGGTCCTAGTTCTCCTATTTTATTGATTATTAATAGTATATATGTCACTTAGACATTGGAAATTAATATATTTGGTTTCAAATGTCTTGAATGGTGGAGATGTGTGCCAAAAGATTGAAGGAAGTGCTTAGATTCAGCCACCAGTTGCCTTTTTGTTGCAATGATCCTTGAATGGCTAAATGTTCAATTCAGGATATAATGTTTGCCTTAATGTCCAATTCAGGATGTAACGTTATAAAAGTGTGATTTCAGGATATAACATTACCATTTTGTTTCAATTCAGGATAAAACCGTTTGTTTGATTTACACGTGCCGTTAAGGCGCGTCAAATGCCCATTACCTTGGCTTTTTTTTAGACAACTGGCCTTTTTTTAGCCAGTTGGTTTTCAATTTATTTGACTGATCAAATTATCATTTTTGAAAAATAAATAAATAATTGAAATTAAAAAAAAATCTCATCAGAAAAAATAAAAATTTATTTAATTATTAAAAAGAATTTGTAAGTGTTCTTAGCCAAAAAAGAACACAAACCCAGCAACAACCTTGCTCCACCGCCCCAACCCACCGTACTAGGACCCTAGCCACTACCGGAAAACCACCTTTGATCACCGTTCTTCAATCTAAACACACCCAAGCCTTCCTCTCCTCATCTTAAACACAAATACGGCATTAATCTCCCAAAAAACTTATCATAGATCCATAGATCTAAGAAAATCAAACCAATTGGTTCGTCGAATCTCACCAGGACAGAACGGAGCTGAGACAAAAAATATGGCCTCCTTGGCTTTCACAAGTTGATCTTCTTCTGTAACAAAAATGCAAATCAAACCACATTATGGGATTTTAAGGCTCTCAATGGGGTATTTGAGAATTGAGATCAAAGAAATATATGCATAGAAACCCCAAGTGCCACTCTGCAGCTCTGCTTATTTGCTCATACACCAAAGGTCACAAACTGAACCCATTACCCAACTAATCCTTGTTAATTTTATCCCATGAGTTAAACCAAAGAGGGCTATAGACAAAGGTACTCAATAATGATAGCAAATAGATTCCTCCTGGAACTTGCTTTTTTATTTTACTTGATCTTAATATTTTTGCCAATAAGTGATACCATTTCTGTAATTTTGCCGATGAAAGTAATCTTTTTCTCAAAATTTTTGTTGGCAGAATTCTTTTCAAAAGTTTAATAAATTGATCTAATATGTTACTTTTTTATTATTTTAATAGAAGTGATTTATATATATTTTAATCAATTGCTACTTTTTTACATTTTTATGAAATCAATTGCCGAGATAATTGATTCCTTTTTATTTAATTTTATTTATTTTATTTATTTTTGGTAAAATTCTTTTAATTTTTATTTTTATTTTATTTTAATTTGGTAGGTTTTCTTTTTTTTAAAAAGAGAATCAATTTTCTAAAAAAATCATTTCTAATTTTTTATCTTGCAAAAATGACATGTCACTGAATTAGAAAATTCAACACTTCCACATCAGCGCGTGTTACTCAAACACTTCAGCTAATAATTCTTTATCCTGAATTGGAACAAAACCGTAGCGTTATATCCTGAAATCACACTTTTGTAACGCTATATCCTGAATTGAACATCAAGACAACGTTATATCCTGAATTGAACATTTAGCCATCCTTGAATGGTGGTTTTCATTTCACCTCATCATCTCACCCGCTCTTATGTTGTTTGGCAGACATTGTTGCGTCAAGGCTTAAAATATATTTCTATATATTTCGTAATGCTTCTATACGATTAATGTACTATATATTCATGCTTCTATACTAGCTTCTTGCAACAATAGTTATTTTTAGTTATGGTCATGCTTCAATTCAGCCCTCTATATGATTGGAAAGCCATGGAGAAAGATGGATTTTTATGGTGGATTGAATATGAAGAATTTACTTTTGTCTTTCTAAGTGAGTCTAGATACTTGATTCTTCAATAAAACTTGACCTGCCTATGACAAACGTTTTCTTTCATGAGGGCAGGGCCCAGGGGCATTTCAGCAGCATTATTGATATATCGAATAAATATAACTTTTCTTTTGGAGGGTTTTGGTATTATTGATATTTATTTAGTGTTTTTATCACATTTCAGGGAGTTATAACTGAGGATGTAACTGAGCTTAGGAAATATATTAGAGCACCTGGAATGGCCGTTCAGTTTGGTAACATTTTTTTTTCACATCTCAGTTTTTCGAGAAATTATTAGATGGGATTTATCCTCCATGTCAGTTATTGACCAACCATTAATACAATGACAACTCATCAATCTATTATAATGGTATCTTAATTTTGAGGACTTACTCTTTATATATTAATATTAACTTAAAAAAGGGCTAAACTTTGGATTAAAATGGTGCATAAATTTTAGAAGTTGATTTGACGTGACACAATTTTTGTGGTTAATCCCATAAATGACGGGAACGGTTTCATCTAATAATTCCTTCAATTTTACGCTTTTCCTTAATCGGTCTCTTTTAAGACGGGAAAAAGATGGTATCTATTGCTTATTAAAATTGGTGATTATTTTTACTCAAAAAAAAATGGTGATGATTATGTGATTTCCTCCCCTCCTCGTTTCTTGGGTGCTATATCATGAAATCTTGATGTAGTTTGAATGAACATTAATGGAGGGAGTCAGAGGGAATTTGAATGTTTCCAAATATCAATTCAGAAGAAAGCACCAAATTCAAACACGTAGACTCATCAGAAGATTGGTCACTGAACGGTTTCCATTGGCAGAACCAAGAAACGGTAAAGCCGTAAAGACAAGAGTAACGTTGTCAAAGTAATAACTAATTTTTCACGTGGTTTTGTATCATATATCATTGAATCAATGTTGCCTAAAAGATCAATTTGAAAATTTGAGGAAGAGGATGCAACTTTTGTAAAACCAACAATTGTCAAACCTTTAACAGCCGAAAGGATATATTAGACATAACTTCATCATAAATACATTGCATAATGTTAATAAAAAACATACTTAACACAACTAAAACTTAAAAACACAACAACAATCCCTTATTAGAGTCCGGCCAAAAAGCAAATTAAAAACAACGATGTCTTGGCTAGAATCTGATGAAAATCTTCATCCCATAAAATAAGATAACAACAATGCCTTAAATTGCCAAAAAAAAAAGGCAAATAGTAAAAAACGACGTCATGGACTGCTGAAAATCCCACCATGATCGACTAACGATGTAGCCCATTGGACTTTTTTTTTTTATTCGTTCAGAAATGCCGACGATTGAGATCGAGGTATAATGTTGAAGATCCCATCAAATAAGTTAACAACAATACCTTAGATTGCCCAAAAACAAAAAGAAAATAGTAAAAAACATCTTGGATTGCTGAAGATCCCAAAGAGCGCCCCTCCCCTTTTCCTTCACAAAATTTAGTCGCTCTAACAGGAGCTCCTCACCCTTCATCATTACCTTCATTGTCCAATCAGCGTAGTTGTCTGTGAAGTAATCCACGATTGAGATCAATCTAGACAACCAAAATTTGATTAATTTTATTAGTTACAAAAAAAATTAATGTCACATGAAAATATAAAAAAATATATGCAAAATATACCCTGTCAATCATTCTTTCCCGAGCTCGAACAAATCAAGCTCGGTCTTCTTCAACCTTCAAACCATTTATAGAATATGCAATTTAGATTTTTAGGTTTTTTTTTTTTTTCAAGCTTAACTTTGAGGGGCAAAAACAACTTACCACAAGCGCTTCTCCATCTGTGAAATCTTGTGCTGGTTTGCCCAATCTCAGGTAACTCTGCAAATATTTTTTTTAACATTTGTTGAGAAAATATATCAAGTAATAAACATGAACAAAAACAAATGAAATTTATAAGGTAAGATTTATTTGATGTACATCACTATTTGGATTGATGGCGATGTCAGCCAAAACATTTTCCTCATGTGTATTGTAAAGAAGGATCAGATTGTTGTCGTTTACCATCGATATATGTTTAAAAAAAAAGCTTCATAGCAAATACAACTTCAAAAATTTCTTCATCTCATTCCTAGCAAATACAACTTAAAAGTTTCTTCATCTCTACTCATAATTGGGAATAAATCGCCTATGTTTCTTTAAAAAAAAAAACTAACCAACCAACCAACTAACTTTTATTTATTGTGGTTGTAGACAAATTTTTTTATTTATTTATGGTTTCCTTGTTTCTTGTTTTCTCTTGTAGCTGCATGTAAAAAAATTGATTTAAACAACAATTTTACCTCTAAATTGTAATTTCTTTCCAACTCCTTCCATTCCACCATTGATTGATCTAATGATATCTGTGACCGATATATATAAGTAGAAAATTAAAGGAGACGTATGCATGGACTTGCAGAGCATGGCTTCGGGAATGGGCAAAACCAAAGAGAAGAGGAAGAAATCCATTGAGAAAGAGCATGCCTTTGCAAAACCGAACAGAAGAGGAAGAGATCGATTGAGAGAGAGCCAGGCCTTTTGTTTTAGGTTGAGGCTTTCTCTTCAACTAGGAATCCAACCTCAGTTATAAAATAAAGCATGTAAAGAAAAATTAGGTAGGCTTCTTAATTGCTAATAACTTGTTAGGTGATAAACAGACGAGAGATTGTGTGAATCGAGATCAATTGGTGTCCAATACCAATAAACTTTTGCAAGATAGTATATTTCAGTGTGTGTTTTGAGATATTATTGACCTAATGCTGACATATAATAAATATATATATAATAATAGAACTATGATATGAATAAAATTGGTGACTTTTGCGATGAGGGGCCAATTTCTAAATTTGGCAAGGGAATCTTTGATATGAAGGGGAAGGATTAATTAGGAGGGGATCAATCAGACTTAATTTTTGGTGCCCCCACAGCTTGCAAAAGTTAAAGATTATTTAGCTTAGGGATAAATGTCACTTTACATCCTTAAGTTTATATGGACTGTCACTTTGCACCCAACTTTTTTATTTTGATCAAAACGTACTCTAAAGTTTTATTTTTGTGCCACTTTACACCCTCTATCTGGTAGGACAAACGGATCGGTCACGGTGTCCGAAAAATGACACATGGCATGTGTCCTTTTTGTGCACGAGGCATGTCACGTGTCACTTTTTGGTACATGTGGCGTGTCATGTGTCACTTTTTGGTACATGTGTGCCACGTGTCGCTTTTTTGAACACGTGGCGTGCCACATGTCGCTTTTTGGTACACATGGTATGCCACGTCGAACATCGTGATAGAGCCGTTTGTTCTACCATAACTGAGGATGCAAAATGACACAAAAATAAACTTTAGGGTGCATTCTGATCAAAATAAAAAAAGTTGGGTGCAAAGTGATATTTATGCCATATAGCTTAGCTTAATCCTTGAAAAAAATTAGGATTTCATTTTCTATATATGAATATGAACCAAGAATAAAAATTTGCATATTAGTATATTATTCAATCAAATCAAGAAAAAGCTTTAATTACTGTCAAGCCTTCATATATTGGTAGGGATATAGCACCAGTAGAAGCTAACTGCAAGTCTGCAGGAGCTTTGTAAGTGATGATTGAACACCATGTTTGGCAATAACAGCTGTAGCTTAGCTGGCTGTTCCAAGCCCCAAAGAATATGAACAATATTTTATTTTCTACCCAAATATCAGACAAACAAAAATTACTCAATGAGTTTCTTTTTTTTTTAATTTTTTGTGAAAAAATTACTCAATGAGTTACATTGTATATTTGTATGTATATGGGTCAATATGGTATGTAAAAGCATGCAGCTGCCCAAATCCTCAAAACTCTTGACGGAATTCTAAATTGAGGACACAATTGGACCATCCCCAATGCAACCTCTAGGCCGAAACAAACAACAATTGGACCCAAGCCCCATCCTCTTGGCCCAACCACAATTTAACTATTATAGCCTATATCTTGTTGCTGCCCATATTTGAGACAACTAAATTAGTGATGATGATATAGTATAGATGGGTAAAAAAACTGTGTGGAAATTGATTAATTTTTCATTCAAACCAAGAAATTAACAAAGTTAGAATTAGCTTGAGGTTGTTCATGCTTGAAATCATGCCCAATTCTGCTCCAAGGAGCATCAATGGCTGTTAATTATTCATATATAATATATATATCTGAGCTAGTTTAAAGTTTAAACCAAAGCTAGACACAAGAACTTGGCAAATTATTTGCTTTGTATAGCTCACTACCAGAATCTTACGGCCCATGATTCTCATTCAATCTATACTGTGTTTAATAATTAATGGCTTGCCAAGTGTTCCCATTTTGGTTTCTTCTTGCTAACGACGACGTGGACAAAATTTTTAATTTTGTACTGGCAAAAACAAGAACGTATATATCACAACAAGTCCAAACAAAATCTGCTTTTTAGTTTGAAGTTTGAACTTTGAATTCTCCAACGGTCATAATAAGACATTCTCCTATATATTCTCACTCTTCAAAGTCCGAAATTCTTCTTCTCTCTTTCTCCCTTCTATCTCAAACTTTTTCTTCCCTTTTCTGTTGGGGGTATCATCTGCAAAAAGGTAAGATCAAGAGAGCATTTCCCTTTTATTCTCTTCCTTATTACGCTTAATCGTTGCGAATCTCATTTTTTCTCAGGGCTTGAATGAATTTCTTGTATTTGATTTAATGTACTTGGGTTGCTATTTACTTCCCCGTTCCTGATCCTATTTTTTTTTCTTTTGTGTTCTTCATTTTCAGTTTTCGTTATGTATCTGGAGAAGAAGAATTGGATGAGAAATGTCTTGGAAAGAAATATGCTGTTCTTCAACTTGGTAATGCCTGGTCACAGCCTAAACAAGCAGATCGTCTAGTTGCAGCATTTCTCTTCATGGTGGACATGATAGGATGAGTGGGATGTGCATCTAGTAGGAGCGCTTGCTGAGATTCTCTACGAGGGTAAGGACTTTCTAATTGTGCTTGATATGTCAGTGTATAGTTCTCATGATTCTGTGAAATATCTCATGCGTACATCATATAGGGTAAACATTCAAAATTGGGAAATACTTCGCTCAATGCATGAATTATTTGATCATGTGTCGATATTGTTTTTACATTTTTTGCTGTCCTTGGTATCGTACAGTTTTGAATAGCATAATAATGTCGAGGGACAACTCTCTGAGGTTGTTAAGAGGAGGCCTTTTAGCATAGTTATGTTCAGAAACTTTGAAAAGACGCATGAGTCAGTTACCGATTTGCTGGTTGAAATATCGAATTGTGATAGGATAAGAGATGGGCTAGGAAATGAGGTTGACTTCAGCAATACAATAATTATCATAACCTTGAAACTTAAAAGGTTGTCGTAGAAGATGTCCATGCTACGAGTTCATGACTAAGAGCAAGCGCCCCATGAAAGAATTAGTTGAATTCACGAGAGGGGAAGAGATGCACCTCATTTTCTTCACCTCTCATGGATTTAACTAGTTCTTTCATGGGGCACTTGCTCTTATTTATTAACTTATAGCATGGACATCTTCTACGACAACCTTTAAGTTTCAAGGTAATGATAATTACTGTATTGAACCTCTTTTCCTAGTCCATCTGTTATCCTACCACAATTCAATATTTCAACCAGCAAATTGGTAACTGACTCATGCGCCTTTTCAAAGTTTCTGAACATAACTACGCTAAAAGGCTTCCTCTTAACAGCCTCAGAGAGTTGTCCCTCAACATTATTATGTTGTTCAAAACTGTAGGATACCAACAACAGCAAAAAATGTCAAAAAACTATCGGAGACATTATCAAATAAAGCAAGTATTGAGAAAAATACTTCCTGATTTTGAATGTTTACCCAGATGGTACATTCATGAGGTGTTTTTAGGCATCATGGGAACTATACACTGACATATCAAGCTCGATTAGAAAATCCTTGCCCTCATAAAGAATCTCAGCAAGTGCCTTGGCCAGATGCACCCCACCCATCCAATCATACTTACCCATGAAGAGAAATGCTGCAACTCTGACAATATCTGCTTGTTTAGGTTGTGACAAGGCCTTATTAACAAGGTGAAATTGAGAGACTTATTGCGCCTGAGGAAGCTTGATTTTCTCCATGCCAATTAGCAGATGTAACTCCTCTGATGTGATCTACTGGCCGCATGAAAAGAATGGAGTATATAGTTGTTTTATACATAATCATCTTTGAATGTAATCCTGGTTGTTATTAATGAAAATATTTCACTTTTACCTCGAAAAAACATAAGGCCTATTCAACTACATTCATTTACATATGAAATTCAAACAGAATAGGAAAATGGTTTAATCCAAAATGGGGCAATGCTAGTCACCAATTAGTCGAATTCCAAGCTAACGTGATAGGAGTCATAGAAGGAATAATATAAACGTCAAGGACTCAAACTTATTAAAAGTGCTCCTTAATCCTCAGCTACCCTGCATGCATATGCAGCATTCAAAAATCTCATTCCAAAATGATTCACATACATTTAATCTAGGAAATGAATTTTATTTGGCAGGTTTTTCCAATGATATTACTCATAGAATTGAATCATCATATAACAGAATTCTACTTTTACAATCACTTGTAACAAAGATTGCTGAAAAGGGGATAAGAGTAAAAACCAAGACATTCTCAGGCTGCGGAGGGATCATCTTCTTTAGCACCTTAAGCTTAAGAAATCCTTCAAAATTTTTGAAAAGAAAAAAAAATAGCCTTAATAGAGTATTCTACAAATTCCTCCTACTCATCACAAGAGCACCTGCTTTGTTTATCTAAAAGAAGTCATGGAGCTATGAGTTTACATCTTTCTCCTAAAGACAACTGGCTGTCATGGGGCACCAGAGGCATGCTCCCAAAGCTTCCAGGAAATAAAAGAATGCTCAATAAGACACTCTTGGAAGCCAAAGAAGGCTTTAAAAGCATCTCTAGACTATACTAGATCCTGAAAGAAATCCAATTACAGAACCTCATGAGCCTTCCCGTAGTACCTGTTTATGAATAGAGCCTGCAAGACAAAGACAATCGCCAATTGATATTCAAACATAAATTAGCCTAACACAGTCTTGTTATATGCCAAATGTGCAATGGGGAGCTTCTAAGCATTCAAAAGCTCCAATAAGAACACTGACTACAGACAAAGTAATTTAAGGGGAAAAAAGGTATATAAGGAATAAATTCATAAATCTTACCTTAACATTTGATACATCAGGAGTATCTGGAGTTTGAACAGGGTAGAACTTATAAAATCTAATGTTCTCTAATGCTTGTTTATCTTCCTCACTCATTTCCTCAAGGGCCTTTTTGCGATCTTCTCTTGCCTAAAACATCAATATTGGCCACATTAATTAGCATATCCAAATTCATGCTCCCTAACCAAATATATATTGTCACAAGTCAAGAAGCAATGCTGCCCACAATATACCTTCCGATTAGCTTTCTTTGCCTCTCGAACTTTCTCCTTGACGAACTCCTAAAATATAAAAGCACATGAGATTTTAAATTTGTAGTTAGAATTCCATTAATCCACAATTATTGATGGATCTTCAAATGAACAAACCTTAAAGGCATCCTTTTGATCTGCATCTAATTCTTCTGCCTCAATCAATTTATCAGTAAACTCCTGCAAATTGGTAAATACAGTTTAGTATCCAATTCTTATGATGAGCAAAGAAACAACCAAGCCTAGAAGTGTCAGACTAAAGGCTAATGTATCAATGACTAAGACAGAATCAATCCCACGCTACAGTTTAGTGAATCAGTCATACTAGTAAGACAATAACATGAAAACAAAAGGGTTAAGTCTTACATCAAGTTCATCCAACTCCCAATCAAATTCACAAAGAACCTGCAAGACCAAAAAGTGTGCATCAATTTCCATATTATTTGGCAAAATAGCTGGCTCAGTTAACCCATATAACTGGTTACAAACAGAGTAGATGAGGAGTGCCTAGGTAGTAGGTAATGAGGTACAACATAACATATAATTTAGCAAAAGCACCTCTCACCACTTATTCAAGAGGCCTTTATTATCAATACCCATAAAATCCTATCAGTGCCGATCTTCATTACATTATTCAAAAGCAAATGAAACCTTACCGGCTTTGGTTCTGCTGGAAAATTTATTAGAACCTCAGTGCTTTGTTCAAGCTCATCTTCCTTTAAAGGATTCTTGAAATCTGTTAATAGAGGCATACCAGACAACATGGAAATAAGTAAAGGCTTTCTTTATCCTTTCTTGCAAGTCATTAGAATAAGCAGCAGACATTTTAATTTACAAAAATTTAACACGCTAAGATATCAAGAGAACTTACGAGGTAAACAATACTCATATTTCTTGAGACGATCTATTTTCAAGTGTTTCAAAGCAGCCCTGCAGATGGAATTTATACATATATTGTTAATAAAAGAACATGAAAGCACTCACTAACAAATAGAGAGGATAAAATCAAGATTGGAAGGCTTTGAGGTCCATCTATTAACGGGAGAAGCCTGCCGTAAATTAATTTTGGAAGCTATATAAAATAGACTCGTGAAATGTTTAAAATAAGTGTCAAATGATTTGACTTGACTCATATGCAAAGATAAACATTCAATTAGTTTTTCTCCAGATGCAGAAGTTTCAAAAGCAAAAACCAAAGCCAACTTAATATCTTGCAGGGCCAGCAATAAGAAATATGAATAGCTAAGAAAGTGCTCAAAATTTGTGGATACCACAAGTATCTATTATGTCGCTAATTTCAACAACCAAGATGTAAGTACAATCACTTCACTAAATGCTAAATATCGGTACAACAAGAAGCCGATCAGAATGCATTGAGAACTCTCTCTCAAGAGGAAAATAAAAAAATAAAAAAATGACTGGCAGTGATATCCCCTAGGCCCCAAGTCACAGCATACACACACAAGATACAAGTCAACCTTAATAAAGCAAATTTATTAGCAAGAACCGTATGTGACCCAAGTTGACCATTGTAGACATAAGCAGTTGAATTTAAGATGCAATGATTGATCCGAGTTGACAATCTAGTGCAAAAGTAAAATTTTTACAGGATTAAATGTACCTTCTTTGAGTGCAGCTTAAGATAAATATTTGAGATTTCAGTCTGTCAACTTGGCTGTCTCTGTAAAGAAATCAAAATATAGACCATCAATGTTAACAACACAAAATAGATAGTATCCCATTGTATAAACTTGACCAACTATGTAGATAGATATATAAAATATCACCTTAGAGATTAACTTTTTATATATATATTTTTTTTAAGGATCAAAATTGGGCACCTGTTTTCAAGTGGAATATAAGGAACCCAGTCCATTTTCATTTTCTTCATGGGAACAACCTCTTCAACTTCTCTCTGCACTGAGTTAATACCTATCTCATCAGAAGGTGGTTTACTAGACACAACCTGGAAAAAGAAGCAGCAAAAGTCAAAGATTGAATCAGTATGAAAAACAACCAGACAACTTCATGGAAAGGACCATTTTCAACAAATCTGAAATACAACCAGACAACTTCCTGGAAAGGACAGTTTTCAATAAATGAATCTCATGAGGAATTAATTATTAACTGAATGCACTCATAGAAAGTAATAAACCACCAATGATACAACATGATTTGCACTTCTCAAAGTTCAAAATTCTGCAACATTGCTAATATGGTCCGAATTAAATACGCTCCAAGTTTTGAGATTCTAAGCTTAACAACCGAATCCCAAAGGAACAGACACAAACAAACAGCAAAAGAAAAATGTTGTAACAAAAACAGCAAGAGAATAACCCCTCTAGCAGACCCCCACTTCCCTAGGTAGGTCACTTTGCCTACCTCTTATGTACCAACCAAAAAAAAAAGCCTCTAGATAAAAGTGCTCAAAGATGCTCCTATCACTCAAACCATTCATCACAAGATCAAGGGGGAAAAAAGGGAAAATCCCCTTAAATCAATTTAGCATTACAAGCATTAAAATAACTTCACAACTATGATAGACAACTTACGGCCACAATCACGGGTATACATATGACTTTGTTTTCTCCCTTGTAAGGGACCAATTGAGCTGCAAGAAGGAAAAAAAAAAAAAAAAAAAAAAAAAAAAAAAAAAATAAATAACTGAATTAATAGAGTAATGATGAACCAAAAGTACAGGACAGATAAAAAGACAAAAGCTATATGGTTTGCAAAAGAAACTTATGGGAACTTAGCTCAAGTTTAGGGGGAAAAAACAGATACTCTCTTTCTTTCTCATTTGTACAGTATATATAATACAAAAAATGGAAGATATATGCATGCAGCCAGGCATGAGTTTCTCCGTAGATGGTGAATGGTGTGTAAAGGTCCAAGATACAAAGACCAATGCTGTGTACTACTTACGTTCCGTACAACCAAAGAGATAAACCTTCTTTCCATGTAGCTTTCCCCCCTCCTCAAATGCATCCTGATCAGAAACAGGAGAGAAATAAATCCAGTTAGCTCTAAGTTAAATCTGTGAGATACTTGGGGAACAGAGTACAGCAATAGAAAACGAGAAAAGGGAAGGAAAAAACCCCGCAACTCACCTCTAGATTTGAAAAGTTCCAGTTGTATTGGTAAACAGAGTCCAATTGATCCCACTGCCAAAAACAAAAGAATAAAAAAATAAAGCCACGAATGTATAGAAACAGAACTTAAATCCATTGAGGAAGACAATTTCAAAATTCAACGAGAGAAACATAAAATTCGAACCTCTGTTCCAACAGGAAATACAGCTTTCCATAAATCTTCCTGCAGATTGCAAATTAACAAATTTCATCAAAAACAATTTAAAGCAATAAGAACAAAGCAAGACTTTGTCCCATTGAACAATCCCAATCAATAGTAACATTAGGCTCCAACTATATAACCCATTATAAACATTAAGCTTTAGTCTGCACATAGGAACCCGAAAACTCATAGCTAAATTCAACCGCTGTAATCCAAAATCAACAGTTCAAATTTAAGTCAACAGCATTAAGATATTTACCCTAACCCCAAATCTTTAAATAACCCCATACTCCATTCAGAATTTATTCAATAAACCAAAAATAACAAAATTCCAAACAAAAACCTAAAAAGAAGAAGAAAGAAAACAAACTTCAACAACAACAAAAGAAACAATGCGAGGAAAATTAGAGAAAATACCAAGTTACGCTTGTCTTCGAAGTACTCAGGCTCAGGCTCGGGCTCAGGCTTGGAAGTCTTAGCACGCTTAGCTTTGGGAGCAGGTTTGTTGTTATCCTTCTGATTCTCTTTCGAAGACGAAGCTTTCGTCGCTTCCTCCTTCTTCTTCTCCTCTTGTTTCGAAGAGGCGGCTTTTCTCTTAGTTCCCTTCCTCATTTGATTTATGAAATGAAACCAAAAAGAAACCAAGTTGAAAACAAAAGGCGAAGCAGGTTTTTGGAGAGCTGTGTGTTTATTTGGGTGATGGCGGTGGATCCGGATTCAAAATCTATCGAGAGAGAGAGAGATAAAAGGGCAAAGAAAAATTTTAGACAAAAAAAAAATAAAAATAATGTGTATTTATATATGGGTGGTTTTTTAAGGAATTGAGCGTTAATCCAACGCGGACGCGGTGGTCACCCAAATTTTGAGGGTTTTTAATTTTTCCTTTTGGGAGGGGAGGCGCGGGGTTATTAAAATTTGAGGGTCTAATCGAGAACTTTTCAAAAGTTTTTTCCAGAATGGGGTCAAATTGAAGGAAAAGAAAATTCTAGCGTATGGGTGATTAAACGACGTCGTCTTGGGAGCTGGGTTCACCGTTAATCGGTTGAATGGTCAGTCGCCGGAGAATTTGATTTTTTGATTTGGAGTATAAACCCTAGCTCTCTCTATTGGAAAAAGTTGATCAAAAATGCAACTTCTGAAATCCATTTTCTCGACTTCCGATTCAGTCGGTCTTCGATTAAGACAGAAACCATGTATTTTTCTTTTCTTCCATTTTTCTTCTTCTTCTTCTTCCGCCTCGGTTCTGAATACCCCTCTTTTTGATTACCTTGTAAACAACTTGAATTTCACAAGAACCCAAGCTCTTTCAGTCTCTAACCGTTTTCCTAAAGTGAAATCCATCGGAAAGGCCCAATCGGTTGCCAACTTTTTCCAAAGTCTTGGCTTTTCTAATGCCCAGATTGCCTTAGCTATCTCTAAGGCGCCTCAATTACTCTCCGCCAATGTGGATAAGAATCTCAGGCCAAAAGCCAAGGTTTTTCAAGACCTGGGCATTTCGAGACCCGGCCTGTGTAAGTTATTATCCAAGAATTCATCACTTTTCTGTTGTAGTTTAGAGAAAAAGTTGATTCCAAGTATTCAAATTCTCAAGAAAGTTTTTGGGGATAGGGATAATGAAGTCCTGGTTAAGGTCTTCAACAGAGCAACTGGGATTATGTCCAGAGATTCCCTAATGAAGGTATCGAGAAATATTGAATATTTGGAGAGTTGTGGGATTGTTGGGAGTCAGCTGTCGAGTTTGTTAAAGAGACAACCTAGGATTTTCAGAATGCAAGAGTCTGCATTGAGGGATGTTGTTTCCAGGGCTTCAGATATGGGATTTTCGACTGATAGGATGTTAGTACATGCTATTCATACTCTTAGTTGCATGAATGAACAAACTTTTAAGAAGAAATGGGAATTACTGAAGAGTTATGGTTTTTCAGAAAATGATTGCTTGGTAATTTTTAGGAAGTGCCCGGGTTTTTTTAGGGCCTCAATGGTGAAAATCGAGTTAGGAATAGAGTTCTTTATGAATGTAGTAAAGGTTGATAAGAATGTGTTGGTTTCTAGACCGAATTTGTTGATGAGTAGCTTGGGAAATCGAGTGATTCCTCGATACAAGGTTTTGCAGATTATCAAGTCGAAGAAGCTGATGAAGAGGGAACCGAGTTTTCTTTACATTTTGGATCATTCAGAGGAAGAATTCTTGGAGTTCATCTCAAGGTTTACATCTGATGTGGAAGAGCTTTTGGTAGCTTACAAGGGTCATCTTTTGCAGACTTCTTCTGATTCAGAAGAAGTAGAAGAAGAAGAAGAAGAAAAGACATGATAGGAGTCCATTTTTCTGTTTTAACTTGGTTAGTTTGATCTGAACTAATCTCAATGAATGGCCACATTGGCCAGTTTTGAGGCTCCAAGTTAGCTTTTATCAGAAATTAGGCATGTTTTAAGTTTGTCATTTGACAAGTTTGAAATATCAAAGAAAATTTTGTCATGTCCCTTTGTATTTGGTGGAATTTGAGGTTTTGATCAATGTGTTTGGTTCCCTGTTTGCTACAGATACAGTTTGTCATCATAATCAGAGAGTGCTTCTCAACATAAAGTAAGCCAATAATTAAGCTTAAAAACTCCTTAATCTGCATTTAAAAATTGTGGAGACACCTTAATTTACCCCAACCATACTCCTTTAGCACAGGAACACAATCTTTCTCAGTAAACAATCAAAAAAATGTTTGTTAATAACAAACAATATTAACAAACATGCTAAAACACCAAAGTAGGCACGATTTAGTAATCACTCTGAAGTCTGAAGTATGGAGTACAGGAGGTTTGTTTTGTTGTTTCATGGCAAACACAAACGGAATAGGTATGAAATAAACATCTTCCCATCATT
Organism: Corchorus olitorius; assembly: GCA_001974825.2. NCBI lineage: Eukaryota > Viridiplantae > Streptophyta > Magnoliopsida > Malvales > Malvaceae > Corchorus > Corchorus olitorius. Next base: position 33,945 of record AWUE01014619.1, read on the forward strand.
CTTAAATTCATTACCGGCCAAGCATAAACTTCACCATAACCACAAGCATATTGCAAACAGGGAATTGTTACAGAAATCAGTTTCAACCAATAAATGGAAGCTTAATCTATGGCATAATTACTGTGTAAAGTAATCAATAAGGCAGCAAATCAAAAAATATTTAACCATGTCAAGATGATGATTAATTATGTCAATTCATCAAAACGGCATCATATGAAGAAGACAGTAAAACTTATCTCCAAAGATCTCATGCTCAGAATTAGTTTTGACTTAACATGGTATAATGTCAATTGATGATGCCCAAAAGTGTAAGCATCTGCCTAAAATTGGCAACCATATGCAAATGAAAAGTACTAACATGGAAAAGAACCTTGAATATCTTGTTTTTATTTGCCTGCCAGGCAAGTAGAAGCCATAGGACACAATTTAATGATTGATGCAGAAAATTTCATTCCAAACTTTTGGAACAAATGACATCGTACATAAACAAAAATACAATGTGAAATACAGCCATTGAAGCCTAAGCAACCACAGGAGGTGCAGCAACAACTTGAACCGATTTCATAGAACAAAAGAGATTCAAAACATCTGCATTGTTACGAACGTAACCTGGGCATTTTGACAATAAATCTTGTGCTTCACTTTGCCTCCCAGCTTTTAAAAGGGCTTCAAAAACACGGAAAACTACTGACATTGATGGAAATCTTTTAGTTGTCATAGACTTGAGAAAAGCAAAAGCATCATCACTACTTCCAGATTTTGATACATATCCAATGAACGGATCCACAGAGGGAGGGAAGCCATGATCTTTCATCAAACCCAAGATATTCAAAGCATCTTCAAATCCTCCTTGAGCCAGTAACTTTCTTATCAGTTCCTTATAGGTTGAATGCCATGGCCTTAACTCATTCTCGCTTACATACTTGTGCAGAAGCTTGTATGCGTCCTTTGCTCTTTTCCTGATGCAATAAGAATTTACCAACCATTCAAAGGCATAGCCAGCATGAGAGACCCCCTCCTTTTCAACCATGGTCTGGAAATGAGCTGTTGCTGTTTCTAGATCCCCAGCAGCACAACACCCTTCAATTAAAGATGCCCATACTTTGTGATCTATATCAGTATTTGATGCTTCAAGGTTATCCATAAACTCAGCAGTTTCATCTTTTTTACCAGAGCTAGCAAGTCTAAAAGTAATTTTACTCTGCAAATTACCATCAGCTATAAACCCACCATCCTCCAATACTCTAAGAACCTTGTTGCATTCTCCAAGTCTACCAACACTTGTCAAAGATTTGAGAACTGCATCGACTGTAGAATTTGTCAAGACATTCCCACTATCCTTAAAAATCCTCACAACTCTTGAAAACAGACGCATGTCTAATGGTTTACTCACTGCTATTTTCCTCAGCAGAAAGGTACAACAACTCGCAGAAGGCTTATTGGAACCAGCCATTGCAAACTCATACAATTGTACAGCGTCCTCAATCATCTTTCTCTTACTTAAACGCCCTAAAACTTTAACATAAGTCTCTGTTTCCATTTCATAACCAAAACTTTTCATTTCATCAACAACCTTCCAAAACCTATCAATGCAATCTTCTCTCCCCAAAACCCTTGCCATGGCATTATAAGTGAGCTCATCCTGCTTCACCAACCCACACTCCTCGACCCACCTGAAAAATATCAATGCCTTTGCCGGTTCTGTACCGAGATTTTCCACTACCTTTTTGACCAAATCATTGGAAAATGAAATATTCAGATCACGCAAACTCTGCTCAACATCTTCCCCCCATATATTGCTCCTAACAATCTTACACACCCTAGCACACACCTTTTCCATTGAATTATCCACTGATCCCGAAGCAAAAACCCCTTTCAATCTCTCCAAATCACTCTGCAACCCTTCTTTCTCAAACTTCACTGCAACTATGTCGCGCACACCACCATGGATTCCATATCCTTTCTTCTTCATGACATCAACCAAGCTCCAAAATTCCTCTACCAACCCATTAACACCCAAGATACACAACATCTTATTATAAGATTTGGAGCTCAATTTCTCACCATTGCTCTCCAAAACCCAATCAAAAAATCTCCTTGCAACATCAGGACTAGACTCGACATTCCTCAAAACCTTCAAAATCATATCATGGCTAATAACAATATCATTCAACTCCAATTCTCTAGTAATATCTTTGCTATCATTAAATCTAGAAAATATATCATTCACAGTTACCAAAACATGATCTGGGTCCTTTTGTTCAACAGCTGCCTCAGATGAGAAACTATAACAGCTGATGGGGGTGTTTGTGTAGTTTAACATGGATAATTCTTTCCTCGTGTTGAAGGGGGTTGCGAAGCGAGAGTGTGAAGAAATGTTGTGAAATGAATGAGTGCGAGGAGGAATGGAAGGAAGGAGTACCTGGGACATGTTGGGAACTCTGTGATGAGATCGAGAGCAGTTTCGAAAGAGAAGATACCGCCATGAATGCCTCATCTTCTTCGTTCTTTTGCGCTTGTTTTTCTTTCGATTATGGTTACGAACTAGGGTTTTGGCTGTGAGAACTGTGAAGTGGAGAATCTGAAAAATCCAAGGGGAGACCGCCGTGCCAGGGTTTTAGTGAGGGATAAATTTTGCCTTTGAGCTAATGGAACGGAGTTCGAATCTCTCTGAAAGCAAATTTGGAAATCTTTAGTATATGGGAACAAACATGCAAATTCAATTCTAGGCTTCCAGGATCAGTTTCTTTGGAGTAGAGTTGGGCCTTTGGGGTTAAGGTATATTGGAGAACTATCCCTTTAGTGACCCAATATATGAATTAGGCAATTGATTTTCGTAAATATGTGAGATATTAATTCGGTGGTCACACTTTTTTTAAAGAAAAATTGAACATGAATTTCTCTATCATCTTGATCTGGATCTGACATCGTGATGATATGAATCATTTGAATGAGTTGGAGTTTCGAACATTTCTCATAAGTCTCTAGCACGCACGTTCGGTGGTCACATTTTGATTCCAATTAATTTAAAGATGAGTTTTGCCTAATCATTTATCATTTAACTATATAAATATATACTTTTTTTTGTGAAAATACATATATACCTATTTATATAACTATATATATATATGTACTAATTCATTTCTATCGAGATGCTTCCAAAATTCATTAAATATAGTAGAAATGTAATTGAATGAGTTCGATTCGAACAATGAGGTATTCGAGTAAAAGTTCTACTCAAACTCGGAAATTAGTTTGACCTCAATTGAGTTATAATTTTAGAGCTCAAACTAAATTCAAGATAATATATAAAGTTCAAATTCCCTAACACTCAACTTTCTTGTTTGAACTCGATTTCAAATGGACTAACGAGGATTAAAAAGGCCCTTGCAAATAGTTTGATGCACCATCTCCCTTCAAACTTTTTGAGTGAAAATGGAGGCAAATGATGGACCAATCCCATTATCTCCACCTGAAAGAACTAGGAGATCTCCCCAATGATGCTTTCAACATCAAGGGTCAAATTTAGGCCAAAATTGAGTCTAAATCTTTTCAAATTTGTTTATTTTGAGGCTAAACCTTTAAATATGATCAAATGAGGCCTAAATACTAGCAAATTGTACCAAATTAGGCCTATTTTGAATGAAAATTTGGAACGCACCGTTACTACAATTCTAAATTTCCGTAAAAAATAGGCCCAATTTGATATAATTTACTAACGTTTAGATCTAATTTAATCCTATTTAAAAGTTCAAACTCAAATTAAACAAATTTAGAAAGGTTTAGGCACAATTTGAATTTTGAACATTAATCCGTCAAATTTATGTAGAAATTAATAACTAAAATACTGAATTAACCTCAATGAGCACTCAAGTTACTCGAATTCGACTAAATTACTACAAGTCAAACTCGAACTCAACTCAATAATAATAAGTCAAATTCGAAAAATTTCTCCAACCGAAACAAAACGAGCAAATTTGCAACCAATATATGAGTATATCATCCCTGCAATGGCCAATGAGCAATAAATTTTGTAAATTGTTGCAATTATTTGCTCCCTACAATATGTATCGTCTAGTTGCATTGGGATGTCAATGCCACGTGTATCCTCATCATTAACACAAAAGGCCCCTAACTTTCCACGTGTACCCCGTGTCAACCTTTTAAACGAGAGAAGAAGCTCCTATCAGAAGAATCAGATGATCTGTCGACTCCACAAATTTCCTTTCCCCCAAAATCACATGTTCAGTCCCGAAAAGAAAAGAAAAAAAACACAAAAATCTAAACCAAAAAAATCATCTTATTCTCTCTTCTTTTTGTTTCAGAAAGAAAAAGTTACTCCATAATAATAATTCAAATTTGACTCTCTATTGCAACAAGTTGGCGAAAAAACAAAAAAAGGGTAATTGGCACTAACTATATATTGCAGGAAGCGGCAGCAATATTGGTGCAGAGGTCGCCACTTTGAGTGGCATCGAATAAAGACTTTTTATGGAGTAAAATTGAGTGCGCAGAGCATCCTAGGATGGTAGGGATAACGCTCAAATCTAAATAGCTGTTGCGTTCTCTCCGAGTGATATATTATATGCCTTGATTGATAATAACATCACCATATGTTAGATTCTCATTAATTCCTATCCACATTTCCCCACCCTTATTTACCATCTTAATATTTTTATTTTTAGTACAAATCGATTAATTCAGAGTTAGGGTTATCTTGGATTCTAATTGAAGTTACTCTTCCAATATCTCATTTTACATGATTTGAGTCCGAAACCTCAATTAAAAGGTATTTAAGTCTTTCCCTAGACTGATATATTAAGTTTCTTTTAGTGGACTAGATAGACATAAATTAACTATAAATATAGCGGATATGGTAAATTTATCATATGAATTCAAAGAACTTTTCCATGTGTTATGATGTTTTAACTCGACTATTATAATGTTGTTTTTTTAAAAAAAAATTGTTGTGTTTTTTATAGGTTGATTTTGATATACCAAGACTCGAACCCTAATTCTCGAAGATGAAAAACAAACATCCAATCATCAGAACAAGAGAAGAGAACCAATGTTAAATGATGTGGTTATCAAAAAGAAAATGTGAATTTGATTGTAAGGATCGTTGAATTTTATTAGCGAAAATTGATCCCTTTCAATCTAGTGGGAAAGAATCCTACAAATAAATATTTGAATTAGTGGAATTTGTATTTTTAAATGATTATCCTAGTACTATATCTTACTGCACTTCAAATTCCATTTAATTGGCTAACAATTACAACATTGGTGTTCAAGTCGAATCTTGCCAACTCCATGAGCTAACCCTAACTGTGTGGGATATATACCATTTCTATAAAATGACAGATAAAGACTGCCATTTTCCATTGTTGCTTTGTAGCTTTAGGCTCTTTTGCTGGATATATAATATTCCATTCCACAGAATTTTCTTAATTCAAGGTTTTTAACTTTTAGTTTGTAGATAATAAATTAGGTTTTTAACTTTTATATTATTTATTTTAAATAATATAATACAAAAATCCCTATATGAAAAACAAACCAAAAGACAAAATCTAGTTATATTATTAAGCAGATTAATATTCAAAAATTCAATTATTATGTCAATAAGACGTAGAAAAAACGAAAAAAGTCTACAGTCTTCTGCATTGAGCAATCATTAAACCAGTTTTTCTTCAATCCATTGACTCTGTTACAGGAAGAAGCACAAATAAGTAAAATGGCAATTTCACGTGTTTAAAAAAAAAAGGGAAAAAAAAAGCATCAGCAGCCACGTCACCCAACCCCTAAAAACAATCCACGTGTTCGTCACGCGAACCCTGGGTGGGGTGGAGTCAGCGTTGGACCGCGTCGGTTTACGCAACAGGTGCAGCCTGCAGCACCCAGCCCCTGCCCCCTGGTTCACTTTCTCCAAACTCTTTGGGAAAAAAAAAAAAAACAAAATCATTTTTTTAAAAGAAAAAAAAATCCTTACGGCCAAAGAGGAGTCCAACTCTTCATTTTCTTCTTTACACTAATTAAAAAAGTAATTAATATAATAATTTTTTTTGTTTGGCCTAATATTTTGTTTAAATGGGTAGTTTTTTTTTATTTTTAAAAAAAGTCTAATGAATTTTAAATTTTTTATTTGTGATAATAAAAACCAACTATATAGCAGTTTTTATTTTAGTTTTAGCTGAAGAAGACCGTGAGACAATTATTATAATTAGTATTTTCTTCTCTCTCTCTCGTTGGAAAAAGCAAAAAGGAAAAAAAAAATACTACTACCAACACTGTTAGATTTTTCATTCCATTTCTCTCTCTAAAACTTGAATTTTCTATTTCATTTCTCTAAAAATGGCATGAAGAACCCTAGCTTGAGACCGCCGCCTTTGTTGTAATTTCGAGTAACAAACAACGTAAAACGCGCGCATGTAAGTTCCTTTATTCTTTTTTTCAATTTTTGTTTTTAAATTTGAATTTACAGCTTGGTACTCTGGTAATTTTCGAGGGAAAAGACACAAGGAAAATGATAATTTCTGGAATTAGACATATTTCTTACCGATTGTGTGGGCTTAATAGAAACGTGTGAATTTCTTTTTTTTGTTTCTTCTGGTGAATTTTGTCAATGGAAGATATGATTCTCTGATGTCTATATGTATGTATATTTGGTTATGTGTGCATTGATTTTGAATTTCAGTGGCAAATCTTTTGTAATTTCAGGATGAAGAAGATGGGATATGATTGTTAGGGTTGAGAAATTTGTTCGTGTTAAGGGAATAGCATTGTGTATATATATTGGGAAACGGGTTTGGATGTTGAGTTAAGTTTGGGATATATTGTTCATCATTATTGGGAATGGCAGAAGATAGCCTCCGGATTGGTGGGCTTTCTTCTGGTTTGGCTGTGATATTGAACAATGAAGATGGGAAGGAAAATTTGTCGAAAACCCGTCTTGTGTCATCTTGTGATGATTTTGGTCATCAATCTGTGGAGCGTGCTCTTGAATTTGTATTTGGACTTCCAAGTAAATCACTTGATCCATTGAGTGGTCCAATTGATGGCAATCTAATTCGTTCAATTATAAAGAATTACGTGCGCTCAGATTCAGATTCTTTGGTTAGTAGCAGGGATGGGGTGGCTGTTGTTGATAATGGCTCTGGACCCGATGTTGTTGGTCTTGAAGAATTCAGTATCTGTGGTGAAATCAAAATCATTAAGTCACCTTTGCTCTTAGAGAGCTTAGCATTGTTTAGTAGCGCCAGGGCTAATGTCTGTGTTTGGAAAGGGAAATGGATGTATGAAGTAATTTTGGAGACTTCTGGTATACAGCAGCTAGGATGGGCTACTATTTCCTGTCCATTCACTGACCATAAGGGTGTAGGCGATGCTGATGATTCATATGCATTTGATGGCAGAAGAGTTAGCAAATGGAACAAGGAAGCTGAGCCATATGGTCAGTCCTGGGTGGTGGGTGATGTAATTGGATGCTGTATAGACTTGGATCATGATGAGATTTCATTTTATAGGAATGGCGTTGCTCTTGGACTGGCATTCTCTGGCATTCGGAAAATGGGACCTGGATTTGGATATTATCCTGCGGTTTCTCTTTCTCAGGGTGAACGGTGCGAATTGAATTTTGGTGCTCGCCCCTTTAAATACCCAATTGATGGCTACCTTCCTCTTCAATCACCTCCCACCTGTAGCTCTTTTGCAAAGCAATTGCTGGATTGCCTATCTAGGCTGTTGGATATGCAATCTGTCGAGCGAGCTGAGCATTCTTCAGTTGAAAAATTGAGGAGACTGAAGAGGTTTGTTTCAGTTGAAGAAATATTTTATCCTGTTTCTCATGGGATATGCGAAGAGTTCTTCTCTGTAGTTGAAGCAGATCATCGAAGTGCTGAGTATGTTGCGTGGGGCCCTCTTCTGTTGTTCTTGATGGGGATTTTTGGAGTACAGGCACCACATGATCGGATGAGTTTGGATAGAGTACTTGATGTCTTTTTAGAATTCCAAGGATCACATATCATGTTTGAGCACATCATAAACGCTCTTTCATGTGGTTGCAAGACAGCATCATTGGTACTGACAGAATGCCCATATTCGGGATCATATTCTTATCTTGCATTGGCTTGCCATTTACTAAGACGGGAAGAATTGATGGTGTTGTGGTGGAAGTCACCTGATTTTGATTTCTTGTTTGAAGGTTTTCTATCACATAAAAGTCCAAACAGGCAGGATCTTCAGTGCATGATACCTTCTGTTTGGTGGCCTGGTTCAGCTGAGGATATGTCCTGTGAAAGTAGTATGATATTGACAACTACAGCTTTAGCCGATGCAGTTAGTAAGGTATGCCCAGTCACCTCAAACTGAATGTTATTGAATAGTTTGTTATCCTGTTGAACCAACATTTATGATCCATTATTTTTTTTGTCATCTTAATTTATAATTATCTTTTTTTTTTTTTTTTCCTCTCCCTTCTCCAGATTGAGGAAAAGCATAGGGACCTCTGTCTCTTAGTCATACAGTTCATACCTCCTATATTACCTCCCCAGTTTCCTGGTTCTGTGTTCAGGACATTTGTACAAAACCTTTTATTGAAGAACCGAGGAGCTGATCGCAACATGCCACCTCCCGGGACCTCAAGCAATTCTGTTCTTGTTTCTTTGTATACTGTTATCCTCCATTTTCTATCAGAAGGCTTTGGAATGGGGAATATATGTGGGTGGTTGACAAACTGTGATTCAAATGCTCGCGATATTGGTTTTCTTCATCGAGGTGGCCACCAAAGTTTTCCCATAGGTTTGTTTCTGAAGAATGATCCTCATCGAGCTGATATTTCCAGGCTTGGAGGATCATTTAGTCACCTATCAAAATCTCATCCTGTGCATGATCAGGAAGCAGAAGTTATTCGGTGGGATGAAGGCTGTATGGATGATGATGACGGAAGAGTAACTCATTTAACCAAACAGAAGCCATGTTGCTGCTCATGCTATGACATGGAGTTTACAAAATGCTCAAAATATCCAATTAGAACCACAACTAAAAGTTCTCGTCACCATTGTAGCACTATTCCAGAAAGATCTGCACAGGTTGCTGCAGAATGTAGTACAGGAAGTTTGAATGATGAGATAGCGGATAAACCTAGTTCGAGTGATCAGTCTGAATCCGAGTTTGGTTATCGTCCAGTTCAGCATATGAGGACTGTACCTAGGGACAGTGATGTGCCTTCAACTACTCTAAGAGAGGAAGAACTTCTGGATGCTTTGCTATTGTTGTATCACATAGGTGTTGCACCAAACTTTAAGCAGGTGAGAGTTCATTAGATGAGGAGTTCCTCAAAATACTGCATGAAGCCTATTTTATCATGTTCTGTTTTAGCTTGTTAATATTTCAGCTTCACACATTTTAGCATCTGGTAAGAATGGTTTGGTGTATGATTTAATCTCATTGTAGATGCAATTAGCTTCCACGGATACTATTAGGCTCTAGGGAGAATTGTCAACTGTGGGAGAAATCAAGCAGGAAGCTTTCTAGCATTTCCTAGCTACATCATAGATGCCTAAGTTCTTCTAGTTAGGACACTCGGTAATAGATCAACAATTCTTCTAGTTAGGACACTCGGTAATAGATCAACAATTCTTCTGCTAGAAAATCTGTTGAAACATGGACATATTAAAAAGGAATAAATGTGAAGTTGGATTAGCTTCTTCCCAATTTATAAAAGATTATACCCTTCTAGGATAGAAATTGATTAACTGAAAATTTGATATTTAACCTAATAAGTTCCTCTAGACCCTTAGTTTATTGTGTGAATATTTTTGCCTTAAGCATTCTACATGATTTTTAGTGAGAAGTTGAAATGATGTGGAAAACTGAAAGAAAATTTCCTTGTATAGGCCTCATATTACATGTCTCATCAGTCACAATCGATATCTCTCCTTGAAGAGACTGATAAACAAATACGAGAACGATCTTGCAGTGAGCAACTAAAGCGTCTGAAGGAGACTCGTAATAACTACCGTGAAGAAGTTATTGATTGTGTCCGACATTGTGCTTGGTAAGATTGCTATGATTAGTTTATGATACACGGATCATTTCCCTCTTCTTCCTTTCATCCTTTTCAGTCATTTAATTTGCATGTGCTCTTTTCTTCATTTGATTTGTCATGATACATTGTAGATTCATGTTACATTCATGTTACTTATGCAGTGTCAAAATCTTAGATTGGGGGGACTTGTCTATTTTTAGTTATTGCAGCTATTATATTACAGTGATAATGATTATGACTATGTGTTATGATTCTAATTCTTGATTTGTGTTACTGTTTGATCAACTTTGTGAATGCTTCAAATGCTATGTTCTATAGTTTGGAGCTTTATTTAGGATGAAAATAAATTACATGCTGTATCAGTGTCTATAACAAAATTAGAACTAGAAGTTGCAGTTTATGGGTATATGCATGCAGGCACATGCTTATTGACTGGATGATTCTGATTAGGCTGACTAATATGTTCATAGAAATTGGAGTTGGAGGATATGTTTCTCTTTCTTGTATTTGCTTGGGTGAAACTCCGAATTCTAACTTGTAACAGGCGAAATTAGTTTAGTGGAGTCCATATGTATCCTCATCGTTTTTTTTTTTTTTTTGTCTTGCTAGGTATCGTGTCTCTCTATTTTCTCGATGGAAGCAGAGAGGAATGTATGCCACGTGCATGTGGATTGTGCAATTGCTACTGGTTCTTAGCAAATTGGATTCATTGTTTGCTTACATCCCTGAGTTTTACCTTGAAGCTTTGGTAATAAGTCTTCCTTTTGACTTTTTTTTCCCTCTTCCCCCCCACCCCCAATTCACATCAAGGTAAGAATATATAAAAATAACTTAACTGAAAGTGGGAAGACTTTGTAATTTAACCTGTATATCATACTTGGAAAAATGTTTCATTGATTGTAGATTTGGTTGTTGCATTGACACGAAAACCATATCTCAAGTGATTGCAGTTTAACTTTTGAATTTAAGCTAGAAGGCTTTGAACTTCATCTGTAATGAAGCTCTTGAAGAAGTTTGTTAGTGGGACCCAATGAAAGAGTTTCTTTCCTTTGGTTCTCGAGAATCAATGCCAGTAATTGCTATCAACATATTCCTGGCAAGATATATATTGCCTTGACTAAAAGTTTTGTGGCAATATGTAGAAGAAAGGTTTTGAGTTTTTCCAGTCAGTTTGATTTAATAGTGCATAAGAATTATGTTGTGTGATATAGAGGATACATCCTGTTCTTGACTTGGCGTATGGGACCTCACCAACTTGTTTGGTGCAATTCATCTCTATTCCCATTTTTATTCCTCAATTAGTAGTAATTTCTCTGTTTGTTGTTTCAGGTTGACTGCTTTCATGTCTTGCGTAAGAGTGATCCTCCATTCGTCCCACCTGCAATATTTATCAAGCAAGGACTTAATTCGTTTGTACGTTGTCTATATGTCTGTTTAAATGGTCTTGTATTATGTTTTGTTATTATTCTAGTCTCCTAGAGGTTACTACATCAGAGTTTGTTTTGAGCAGTCGATCCTTCAGTTTGTCTGTCTTAGCATAACTTGCATCATTGCTTATACTATCAGCATTACATTTTGTAAAGCAAAGATGGTTTTGTAGATAATGCCATAAACATTTTAAAGGACAAGCGTGATCCTTTGGATGTTCCACTTTTCCTTTTATGTAATGGATTTATGCAGTGCACAGCTCTCACTGAACTATATGTTCTGTGTGTTCTGGACTTTCATTATTTATTGGTTGATGTTCTTAAGACTTAAAATGTTACCTGGCAAGAGCACATGTGATTTTGCATAAACAATTAAGCCCTTTTTTTGTTTCTTTTCAGTGACTGACATTAGTCTTATAAAATGGACATGACAACTTCTATTACTTTTTTTTTTTTCTTTTGGTTATTCTCTCTCTCTCTCTCTGAGTTTTATGGTTTGTTTTTCAGGTGACATTTGTGGTTACACACTTCAATGATCCAAGGATATCAAGTGCAGATCTGAGGGATCTTCTTCTCCAGTCAATATCAGTCCTGGTGCAGTACAGGGAGTATTTAGCAGCTTTTGAGAACAATGAAGCGGCCAAACAGAGGATGCCGAAGGCATTGTTGTCTGCATTTGATAACCGATCTTGGATTCCTGTTACAAACATTCTTCTGCGGCTATGCAAGGGTTCTGGATTTGGTTCTTCAAAGCATGGAGAATCATCATCATCCTCAGTTATTTTTCAGGTGAGTAGTGACCTTCACTAATGCTTGTTGGTCATCTTTCTCCCTGAAATAACTATGTCTCTAACTTTTGCCCCGTATGAGTCTTCTTTTTTGCAGAGACTGCTCCGTGAAGCTTGCATCAATGATGAAGAGTTGTTCTCAGCTTTTCTCAATCGTCTATTTAACACTCTCAGCTGGACAATGACTGAATTCTCAGTTTCCATCCGAGAAATGCAAGAAAAATATCAGGTATATGTTCACAGTCAAAAAGTATCTTCCTGTCTGTTTTACTTCAAATTTAGAAAAGCCTTTTTGGTGGTTGTGTATTTGAACTTCTCCTTATCTATTCCTCTCAATTCCCACCAAGTAGGTTTTTAACTTAATGGCTGAATATTTATATGGTGACAAATGAATATTTCCATATCCAGTTTAGGTTTATGGTCATAACTGTTGGTCTGTATGCTGGTTTGACTTCTCATCGGAGCCCATCTTCCCTTGGCTCTGTGATTTGATGTTTATAATCATGCTTTGCAGGTGTTGGAGTTCCAGCAGAGGAAATGTTGTGTTATATTTGATCTCTCGTGTAATCTTGCGAGGGTGTTGGAATTCTGTACCCATGAGATCCCTCAAGCATTCCTCTCGGGGCCTGATACAAACCTTCGAAGGCTGACTGAGTTGATTGTCTTCATTCTGAACAATACAACTTCAGCGGCAGATGCTGAGTTTTTTGACTTGTAAGTTTCCATCGGCTGAGTTCACTTAAATTGTAATGTCTTATATCTGATCTGAAGCCTGTCCAAATTTTAATGTTACTTGAGCCTCACAAAGCTGCATCAAGATATTTGATGAACTAACATTTTGAGCATTTTTGGGTATTGTACTGCATTGTAGCTGCACATAGATGATTGGTAGGTGCCACTATCAAATTTTTGTTTTCAGATTTGAAATTTTAGAACCATAGTGGAAAAGGTCTTTGTTATAGCTCATTATTTCCTTTAAGACACCTGTACTGACTGATGTTACAAATTGGCTCACTTATAAGTTGAACTAATCATATATCTGTATTAGGTTTTATGCGAGAAACATGCACTATTAAATACGTATTTACATTATTTTTACTATGGTTGCATTTTTTTACAGGTCATTGAGACGGCATGGTCAATCTTCAGAGAAAGTAAACAGAGGCATGATATTAGCCCCTCTAGTAGGGATCATTGTGAATTTGTTGGATGCTAGTTCGGAGTCGGAATTCAAGGAACAGAATGATGTTTTGGGTGTGTTTGCAAGCATGGATTGTCCTGAAACCGTTCATTATGGTTTTCAGTACATGTTAGAGTATAACTGGGTTAGTACTATTAGCCTTTTCTCGAATTTTACAGATTTCTGACATTTCAAGACTTCCAACTCACTGCGTTTAATTTCATAATAATATCTTTCAATCCTTAATGTGCAGGCTACATCGATTAGAGGAGAAGCATATGTTCCTAAACTTTGTCAGCTGGAGAACTTCTTGAGCCTCCTCATCACCTATACCGAGTCACAGAAGAACGAGGAGCTGCAAAGTGGAGAAACAGATGCAGACGACGGGATGTGCTGCATATGTTATGCTTGCGAAGCAGATGCAGAGTTTTCACCATGTTCCCATAGGTCTTGCTATGGTTGCATAACGAGGCATCTTTTAAATTGTCAAAGATGTTTCTTCTGCAATGCAACAGTCTTGGAAGTAGTCAGGAACATGGAAAAGACAGATCAAAGATAATTAAGAACAATTATTTTTGACGGCTTGTCAAAGCAAAATGGGTGAAAATATAGAAAAAGAAGGGGGAAAATAGGCTTTTTGGGTTTATTGGTCGTTGCTATGTTTCTACTAAGATGATGATTTACATTTTCCTGTGTATAAGCGTTTGCAAGGTTAAAGGTATAAAGGGATTTGGGAAAACAAAATCCTGAGTTCATTATGAATTTTGTAGGCCGGTTGAGGGCATTATTCTGTAAATATGAGATGTAAATGGCAAAGGAAGATCAAAATCCTATTAATAGCTCCAACTCTCTCCTAGTCCTTTGATGCTTGGTCCCTAGTTTGTGGTCGCACCCAAATAAGAAATTCGTTTCACCATTTCTGGGTCCAAGCCTTCATGAGATATGTGCCAAAAAATTGTTGAAAGAAAATGATGAAAAGCATTGACTTCTTGAGAAGTGAGAACAGATTGGGAGGAAAAAATTTGCAACCTTTTCTCAATTGACGATCAAACTGGAAACACTGTCAAATAATCAATGGATCAGTAGTCACTTTACAAGAAAATTTTCAAGAAAAAGAAAAAAAAATCTGATAACTAGCCCAAAATCACAAGGCTGAAAACCAATTTAAGAGGGAGGGAAATTAATGACAAAAAAAAATCAACAATGGGGTCGAGGAATGGCCAAAAATGAATTCCAGGACGAATGTACAAAATTTCAAAGGGATATTGAACGGAGATCATCATATACTTGTCTGATGTTAGGCCTCTCATTCACAGGAAGAATACACCGGAGTGATATGGCAAGCACATCGTCCATTGCTTTTGTGTGTTCTTCCCCACTGGCAATGTCTCTGTCAATACAGTCCATTCCCCGTCCTTCTTGATCACATAACCGAACCCAATCCGTCAGATCCACTGCTCCCGATTGACCTGATATTATGTCCCCGGCGCTTCTTCTTGTTAACAATTCCATCAAGATCACTCCAAAAGCATAGACATCGGCCTTAAATGATGGGACTGGTTTAGATGCAGTAGCAAGTTCCGGGGCTCGGTATCCCAGAGCTCCCAGATTCAATATCTGCTCTGCAATGCCAGCTGGTGTCATTAGCCGGTGAAGACAATAATCAGTGAGGCAAGCATGGTAATCAGGGTCGGCAAGGAGTATATTTGTCGGCTTTAGATTTCCATGAGGCATGCCTCTATCATGAAGGAATAACAGACACTGGGCAACTTCGACAGCAACTTTCAGTCTTTGGCTGAAAGATAACGGGGAGTACCTCCGAGGAGTAGTCTCTGCATTAACATATATATAAATATATTGATCAAATGAAAACATAAAGTATTATCTCAATAAATTCATAAACTCCTGCAACATAACTGCACAAACATATGTGATTCAAGATTGCAAGAAAACGGTAGTGAAAGCATGCTCATTAAGAGTCGAATCAGAGCTAACAAAGAGATCTAACATTGTCAAATTTAACAATAATCTTTACTTGTTTATCAACTTCTATGAGAAAGAAAATATAGATTCATTCAAATAATAACAGCCATCTTCTTCATTCGAAGAAAACATAGCCTTTAATCGGTCACCAACATTGAGTCAAAGATATGGCATAAAACCACATGAAAGTTAATTTAATACTGTCTAACACATAATTAGGGGTGGTAACATCTAGCATAAGTTGTATTGAACAGCTGCAACCAACAGTAATGACAGAGTGAGTAACAGCACCCTAAAAGTAGGTTTAACTAACCACCACATGTTAATGAATGAGAAATTGTTGCTGCTAGTAGTACGGTCCAATTGACAATGATCTAATACAATTCGACCTCCAAGGAGATCGAAATCTAGTTAAGCATCAGTGAATGGGTTTTTTCCCCAGAGCTACTTCAAAACTATCATAAGAAACCCCACTGTGACATTACATACACAAATACATGTCCATTCGTACGACAAGCCCACTTCTACAAAAATATGTTTTTAGCTGCTACTTGAGAATATAAGAAAAAGACATGAATTAGACATGAATAGAATAGACTGGCCAAAAAAAAAGACTTGACTTTTCAAATTTCCATACCATGCATGGTTGCAGAAATACACAGGAGAACATATTGAATAAGTGAGAAAATAATACTCCTGCCATAATGGAGGTGGGACAGCACTCGGCAAATATCCCAAGAACATAAAGTTAGAAATCTTTCGAACAAACTTCAACAGAACTCATTAGATACGTATTTAAATGAGTATGCACCATTTTGATTTAAGTATCAACATAATCTGTAGCAGCTAACAAAGAGAAATGTACTAACAGCAAATCAAATAAAATCAACATGCAACAAATAATGAGCAAATCTAGCATAAAAAGAGTTGAAAATGAACTTAAACAGCATAATCAGTGTGATTAGATAACTTCAAAGACTTAAAGGAAATAAATAACATACAAACATTAATATTTAGTTAAATTATCACAAAGAACAAAAGCAAAGGGAAGAAATATTAAAAGCTCTTACCATAGAGATGCAGAGCCAAGCTATCACACTGAATATAATCTGCTAGAAGAAGCCTCTCTTGTTCCCTTGGCCCCCAATAATATGCTCGGACCGGAACAAAATTAGGATGCCTTACAGAGCCTATCTTTTTCACTTCTTTAGCAAATTCTTTCTTATGTTTAACCAGTCCTACACGTAACCACTTCACAGTCAGCATATGTCCATTACGCAGAGTAGCTTTATATAAAGTTCCATGGCTGCCTCTACCAAGAACTTCTGCTGGAGCTCGGGATAACTCCTCGATGGTGAATGTTAACGAAGTATCGAGAAAGAACAACTCTCCAGCCAAACGATCTGGTGAGTACACATCTAATATGACAGGCTGTTCACTTGCTTCTATAAAACGGGGCGATGATGGTAATGGAGAACCTGGGGAGGATTTCCTTCCAGATGTTGCTGGCTCGTCATCTAGTAGATTAGGAATCACAGATGCCGAAGATGTTGTGACTCTCTCAGGTGCACCGTGCTCAACAATTTCAGCAACAAATTCTTGTTGTCCAGATAATGACCTTGAATTTGAAGTAAGCAAATGATCATTCGAAAAACTCAATGAAGTTTGTGGTGCCTGAACATTTGAGTGGAACTTGAAAATGGAAGGTCGTGAAAGCCTGCCTAACTTTGCATCACCTCCGGTAGTTGTATCACTAAATCCACTTCTTCCATGAAATTCTTTATGCTGAGCTCTATGATATGCCAATAATACAAAAGCAATCATTACAGCAGCTACAACTGAGGCAACGATGATTGCTACTTTAGTATTTCCCTTTGAACCATGATGTCTCACATGATCAGGGGCCTGATCTTGAGCAGAGCCCATTGTTGGCATACCCTTAGGGAAAACAAGCAAAGAGTTTCCGGGAGAAAATGAAGACCTAGGGAAGCCTCTCAAATTTTCTGGAATAGAACCAGACAGATCATTATAGGACACATTAAATACATTAAGGCTAGTTGAAAGCTTATCAGGAATTTTCCCCTTGAAGTTGTTTCTAGATAAATCAAGGTATTCCAAATAACTAAGTTTGCTTAATTCACTTGGCAGCTCGCCTGATAACTTATTGTCTGCTAGATTCAACAATTTGAGGGCAGCTATGTTACCGATCTCTGAAGGCAAACCACCAGTCAAGGAATTAGCAGAGAGATCAAGATACTCCATTTGTGGATAAGAAGACATAACAAGCAATTCATTAACACGTGAGCCTTGAAGAGGGATTGGCCCAGTCAAATGATTTCCTGAAAGATTAAGATTTTTCACTGTCTTAGAAGCGAAGAAACTACCAGGAATAGGCCCACTGAATTGATTCGAACTGAGCTCAATGACAGACAATCTTGGACAGGTATCCAATAGAGAAGGCAAGGTACCGACAAGGAAATTATTGCTAAGAATAAACACGTCCAAGTCCTCAAAGTGAGACAAGTTTGGAAGGCTTCCTGACAAATTGTTTGAACTCAGATCAAGATATATCAAAGAGGCTTCCCAATTTTGCATAACAGATATGTCACCAGAGATCATGTTGCGACTCAAATCAACCTTTTCACAGCTTCTTATAGAAGAAGGCAAATCACCAGACAACTGATTAGAAGAAAGATTGAGAACCTTCAAAGTTGTAGAGTTAATTAGACGAATTGAACCTGTGCAGATTTGGCAAGAAGCAAGATATTAGATAACTTCGGATTTAAGGCGTAAATTGCTGAGAAACTTGAAAAGTAAATTGTTGAGACCATAAGTCAACATAAACCATATTAACTAGTCAAATTATTTCCTTCCATTGCAACTTCTGACCAGGTAGATTATTTCACCTTAAACTTTAGAATAACTAACCACCACCACCACCAATTTTAGAAAACCACAACAAAGGAGTAATATAAACCAAAAAGACAAAAAAAAAGGTCCATTCTTAACTAACATTGCTTTCATGGGAATATCAGATTATAATGAACTATAAGCATTTGTCTCCATCATCAAATTTAAAGGGAAAACTAGCATCTTTCAGCAATTTGATGCATATTGTCTGAAAAGTGGTAGCCTATTAACTAAAAATTTCAACTTCATTATCAAAATAGTGAATAGATAGAAAAAAAAGAAACAAAAGTCAATAAAAAAAATCCATACCGGTAAATCCATTGAGACTGAGATCCAACTCCTCCAAAGGAACAAAACCCTCCAACAACTCCACTGGCACTGGCCCGAAAAGCTGATTCTTTCCCAATCTCAAAACCCGCAAACCCGGCAAAGACCCGAAACTTGGCAACTGCCCAGTAATTGAATTATCACCCAAATCCAAAACCTGCAAATTCTTAAACAAGCCAATTGTTTCTTCTTTCAAAAACCCACCATTCAACTGGTTATGGCTCAAGTTCATAAAACGCACAGTATTTGCCAAACTGGAGACATTCTCAAGAGGCACAGACAAACCCCCGTAAAACTCGTTATAGCTCAAATCAACGTGTTCAACGTTCCTCAACTCACTGAGTAGCTCGCCTAAATCTCCTCGAAGAGCATTGTTGTGCAAATCTAACACTTTTAGTTGCTGTAAATTTCGAAACCCGCCCGGCAATCCCCCTTCGAACTTGTTACCTGATAAATTCAAGTAATTCAACCCGTAAAGGTCCGTGATCCGACCCGGGATCGGGCCGATGAACTTGTTACCAGACAGATCCAAATGCTGCAAAGAGGTTATATAGCCCAATGCCGGCGCGACCCGACCCGTGAAGTCGTTTCCAGACAAGGAGAGGTTTTGGAGGTTCTTCAGAGGAGTGAGAGTGTTGAACTTGAGGTCGCCGGCGAGGTTGAGACGATCTAAGTTGATGGAAACTACGAAGCCGGAGTTGGGGTCCCGAGTGACACCAGTCCATGAACTCGGGTCGGGCCGAGCATCCGGATCCCAAACCGGAAGCACCTTGTTCAAAGGGTCATCCTTGATGCCTTTCTTGAACTCCAGCAAAGATCGGAGCTCCGCCGGGTCGAACCCAGATGCAGAAGCTACTCCCAAAAATAATAGTAAAAATAGGAAAAAATAAAAGGAGAAAGCGAAAGAAAAAGAGAGACTCATTTAATTCATTGATTAGAAAAATCCCAAACCAAAAAAAGTTCCAAACTGAAGCTTCAGCTGGAGACAGAGAAAGGAAGAAGAGTTTAGGGTTTGTTTGGAAGAAGGGAAAATTTTAAATGGGTAAAAAAACTATTTTTATACAACAAAAAAAAATTCGTTAAAAAATGGCGGTAGGGGGAAGGGTGCAAAGGTGGAGAAAGATGGTTGGTGGGAAAGAGTAACTACAGTCTGTAAAGGGACAATCTGAAAGAGCTCAAATCAAAGCCTTAAGCTAAGAACTAAGTCTAAAACAAAGAAAAGAAAGAAAGAAAGAGAAAATTTTTGGTGTCATTTTCTCTCCATTTTCTTTAATTTAATAAATTATTTTTCTTTTTTTAAAGATTTAGGGAAGTTTTTTGCAGAGATATCTTACTTGCCCCCACTATTTGTTTACTTGAGCTGCTGCTGCTGGGCTTTGCTGTTGTTTCCTTCTTCACTCACATGCTCTTTTATCACTTTTTTCCCCTAATGCTGTTAAAATTTTGTTACTCTTTTTAGTTTTTCTTTTTTTTTTACTTTAATATTTGTTATTTTCTTTATTTCTTATATGTAATAATAAATTTTTGTTTGTATGTGTAGAAATTTTGTTATTTTTGTTTAAGACAATTTATTACTACATCCCATAAAAAGTTAAACATTTATGCTTGGAAGTGTTTATGATTTGTTGCCTTTCTTGTTTTATTTTTTAGTTTTTAGTAATTTGAGTTACATTTCCTTTTTTACCACCATTTTGTTTACTTTATGTATAATAGTTTTTGATAGATTTATATGCAAGAAAAGATAACAATTCAAAAAAAAAAAGTTTTAGTTAAATATAAGCATATTGTCAACTTTGGAAAAGTTGTGCTGAAAAAACTTGGGAAAAAGAAACTTTTTCTCTTTGAAAAAGTTTTAGAAAATCCAAGACTAAATAATGGAATGTCAAAATAAACATGTAGGATTGGGTTCTTTTTAGTTTAATAATATTCATAATAATTTACATAATGTGAGTGCTATCCTGCTAAACAAGATTAATTAATATATAATTCAACAAGATAAGATATAAAACAATATATATATATATGATCCAACCCAAAAAAAATTATATAATGAACTAATTTCAAAGTCACTCTCTCAAATTATTATATAGTATAATCTTAGTATATCAAGCACCAATGAAATGTAAGTATGTATAATTAGTTGTTTTGAGTATACCTCTTAAAAAAAAAGTACATGCATTCATCGGTCACAAATGAATTACCATTAACAAATGGCTTTGAAGTCCTATAAATAGGCTTTATAGCCCTTAATATCCTACCTAAACATTGCATAATCTTCATTAACTCACTATAGGTTTATAATGAATTGGATAATATGCATATACTGATTTTTTTTGCTACATAATATGCATAAATTATATACTATAATCAATCCTATAGTTAGTATAGGTTAGAGTTAGACCTACAAAACCATTTAATATTATTATTTACTTAAAAGATTAATTAACTTTCCGAAATTTCTTGGGCCTCACCCTTCTTTATGTGTGATATGATATTTTGCTGATCTCTATCCATGGTTACTTGAACTAATATTTGCTTACACGGAATTAACATGCCTTAAGCTATGTATAAAAGCAAAACCGTGCAATTAACATGACACAAGAATAAAACATCATTAGATTAAAGATAGAAAGGAAGAAAAAATGGCTTTGAAATTGCAAGCAATGGCGTTTCCATCGAGCCACAAGATCTTTTCTCAAGGCACAATTAATAGCTTTAATAAGCCTTTCAAAGTCTTCATGGCCAGCAGCTCGACCTATTCCTCCATAGCCACTTTGTAAGTTAATTAGTTTCCTCCACAATTTATGATCCTTTTTTGTTTATATATTCAATATTGATATGTGTTCAAAGTCTCTCTTATTTCATTCTTTAGGGATGGTGATCATATGATTGAGAAAAAACCCTACCACCCTGCTAAAGCACCTACCAATCAAGTAACTCATTCGATGCCACCGGAAAAACTGGAAATTTTCAAATCATTGGAGAATTGGGTTGAAGAAAACATCCTTGCTCGCCTCAACGACGTCGAGAAAAATTGGCAACCCCAAGATTTTCTTCCCATATCTCATGAGTCTGACGAAGAATTCTACGAACAGGTTAAGGAGTTAAGAAAAAGAACGAAGGAGATACCCGATGAACATTTAGTTGCTCTTGTTGCTAGCATGATCACGGAAGAAGCACTTCCAACTTATCAAACCATGCTTAATACTCTCGATGGAAGTCGAGACGAAACCGGCGCAAGCCTTAATCCTTGGGCCATTTGGGTTAGGGCATGGACCGCCGAAGAAAATAGGCACGGTGACCTTCTTCACAAGTACCTATATCTTTCCGGACGTGTAAATATGAGACAAATTGAAAAAACCATTCAATATCTCGTCGGTGCAGGAATGGTAAGATATCGATCCTAATTTAACTTTTTAATAAATTATATATAGAGCACTTTGTTAAATCCGAACCTTTATTTTCTTTTGGTACTTGAGATTATTAGAGATCGAATCCTAATCATTGGTCCAACATATATACCAGGTGTTTGATGGCTAAATCCAAAACTTTGTTTAAACAATTGATTGACCTTTTTTTCTTAAAATTTATTAATTTTGTTATTTGGAATCGAATCCTAGTCATTAGAATTAAGAGTTCAATACTCTACCATGCACATATCAGATATTTGATGGCTAAATCCGAAACTTTGTTTAAACAATTTGATTGACCCTTTTTTTTAATTGGATTGGATTAGGATCCGAAAACAGAGAATAACCCATACAAGGGATTTATATACACATCATTTCAAGAGAGGGCAACATTCATCTACCATGGAAATACAGCTAGGCTAGTGAAAACACATGGTGACACAAAGCTGGCACAGATATGCGGCACAATTGCTGCGGAGGAAAAACGTCACGAAGCTTCCTACATCAAGATCGTGGAAAAGCTGTTTGAAATCGACCCAGACGAGACTATGTTGGCTTTGGCTGATATGATGAAGAAAAACATCACGATGCCAACTCAATTCATATACGACGGCCAAGATTATAATCTTTTTCAGCATTTTTCAGCAGTTTCAGATAGGGTTGGAGCTTATAGTACTAAAGATTATGGTGACATTGTTGAATTTATGGTTGGGAAGTGGAAAGTTGAGAAGTTGACCGGGCTTTCGAGTGAGGGTCGAAAAGCACAAGATTATGTTTGTGGACTACCGGCTAGGATTAAGAGGTTTGACGAAAAGATTAGGGCTCAGAAAAAAGCTAACCATGCTGCACCAATTACTGTTCCTTGTAGCTGGATTTTTGGTAGAGAAATCAGGATTAATTAATTAATTAATTGCAACAATATTTCCAATATTATTATGTAATTAAAAGTTATTTATAATAAAAAAACATAGTCATGGTTATTGCATTCCATATAGAGTATTTTTTTTTTCTTTCTTCTATGATTATATTTTAATTTACAAAACTGAATTCTGTTTCAAATGCAGTATCTGTGACAATATGATCAATAAAATTTTAAAACGCAAAGTGATCATTCCCTTCCAAGTCACTTAAACATGAGCAATTTGTGTATTTTTCATGTAAGAACTAATTAAGAGCAAAAATGGCCAAAAACAAGCCTGATTTTAACCCAAAAAATAAAAATTGAAATTGCAACAATAAATAATAATTACTTAATACAAATTACAAATATTCATTGCATTGGTGGGGCTGGACCCATATGATTGTTCTGTTTTTTTGCTTTTGAGTTTGAGAGAAAACAGATAGGCTAGGGTCAAACCAAAGAGAGAAGAGAAGGGTAGAGAAGATAATTTAAGGTCAAATGGTGAATTGGTGGGTGACCATGAACTGTCCTTTTATTGATGATGTTGTGTTGTGTTCTTTTTATTGTTTTGCTTATAGGTATAATAAGGTATGGGTAAAGGCTTAAAAGAGAGCCTTTTTTTAATTCTTTGTTTTCTTTCTTTTTTCATGGAACAAAGACAATTTGGATTTATAGGTTGGAAGTCTCCCTTTGTCTTGTCCTTGTCTCTATGTATCTTCCCATTAGTATTATTATTAATTATTAATTACATAAAAATTAAAATGGTGTTGCTTTGAGTTTTACATGTTCATTATCAGAAATTAGTTACTTGTCCAAATCATGATATCTTTTTATGTGGTTTTTTCACATATCTCAACCAATTTCTATATACATATTATCATTGAAGATATATATGGAAAGAGACATGCATTTTTCATCTAACAATTTGAAAACATAAGAAAATCAACTCAACTATATATTTAACCATTTAAAAGCTAAATGGAATCAAACTGAAATTATAAATACACCTGATTGTTGGGCTATAATGTCAATTGGGTCTTCATCATTTCCACATATTGGATCTATATAAGCCCAATATGATCACCTCTAATTTAGAAAATATTCAAAGATTTTATATTATCACTGCTTCTACTTATTGCAATGAAGCTATAACATGAAGAAGTCTTTCACAATTTTGAATAGATGTGATGTATGCAAAAAAAAGGATACAAATCATTGATTAAATAATAAAGGGATTCTCTTCTATAAATATACTATCATGTTTGTGTGATGAGGAATATGTATGATCTTCATGAGTCTTTGGGTTGAAGGCATGTAGCTTTCTAGGTTAAGTGAAGTCATAATTTAGGAGGATCAAACAAACGTGCAATCAAAAAGAAACACGAAATGCTCACCTCCTAGCCAGCTTGTGTCATTGTGGAGTTGCTTTTAACGTTAGAACAAAAGCTTGACTTAAAAGTCATGAAAGTGTTTGATTCATGATTCCCAAATTAAAAGTGGAACAACCCATTGTTGATATATAGATTCATGATCTGTCAATAGAATATTGATCTTAGTTACAGTATAAATTTGGGATTTTATCGATTTGAAGTATTTGTTCTTGAAAGAAGATTAGGTAAAATTTGAACCGACCATTCATAGAGAAAACAATATGCAGTTATAAAAGTAGTGATGAAGATTAAAGAATCAATGTAAGACCAAACATTTTAACAAAAAAATTAATCTTTCAGTGATATATTGTATAGTTTAATAAGAAGAAACCAAAAGAAGCCAACCCATGGTCTCGTGGGTCGAGCTTGTTGCTGAGGAATCAGGAGACAAGGTCGAAATAATCTAAAACACATAATTTCTTATATAAATTAGACATGGTTAATCAGATTAGTACGTACTACTGTTGTAATTATATATATCAAAATTCGTACAAACAAGCTTTTTCTGAGATCTAGCTAATTAACTGCAGTACTTGTTTTTGGTTTGTGAAAGAAAACAATGAAGTTCCCAAGTAGTCCAGTCGTGTTCTTCTTTCTGTCATTGATGTTCTGCTTCTTTATCATCTCTTCTGTGCATGGGAAAGTGGAAACTACTAAACAGCTGCTCTTAAATGATGCTGGCAACTCTGTTCATATGGTGAGTTACAAATACAAGCATTTTCTTTCTTATTTGAACCAAATTCTTTCAACATGATATATATACACTTCATATTAAGATAAAACATTGGGTTTCAGATGCTTAAATATATATGCTTTGAATGATAATGAAGTTGAAATAATTTTACAGGAAGGAGGTGCTAAGTGTGGGAAGGAGAAAAATGGTGATTGCAGACAAGGAAAGGGTGGAGCAGCTGAAGAAACTGTTCTTGATGAGGATTACATCTATACCACTTCTATTGTCCCTTGATTTGTATATAGTTCTTAATCATGTTTAATTAATTTCTTGTAATATAATTGAATAAATTGCAGCTTTAACATTTTAATGCAATACCAAAGTGGTTTCCTTTATTCTTTTCCCTTTTTTATGTTCTTTACAATGAGACTTGATCAATATTCAACCATTAATTGAGCTGTCAAAGTGCAATTATAGACAACTGATCATAACTTTAATCTCATTTTGAGAAGCTTTGGAATAGAAAAGCTGATCAATTCAAGCTTGTTTTAAATCATGAAAAGCCAGCAATGCCTCCCAATTTTCACTTGAAAGTAAGAAACTTTGCATACTTATACTTAGAATCCATTAAGTATTCAAGTTGTGGTATCATGGTAAATAGCACAGCAACTGTTCATTGATGAAAGTTTATAACCCAAAGTTCATAATTTTTTAATTAATTTGACACCCTTTTCATTGCAAGGTTGAAAGAATGGAGGAAATTAATGAAGTCATCATCCAATAATGGAAATCAGACTAAAGATTAGATCAGTTATCAGTCTTCATCACCATTTCTTTTCAAGTTCATGAGTAAGTTCAGTTTGCATCAGACAAATGAAGGAAAACAGATTCCCAAGATTCAGCTACAGAAATTGACTCATGGTGTTAATTTCTGGCATTTAATTTCTCATAAAGTTATTGTTTTCCCTACCAAATTTCCTTTTTCACTAAAGAATTCCATTTCCAACCATTAAGCTGACAATAACATGTCGAAAAGGAAACGGAAACATTTGATTAGCTGCTGGAAAAGAAGCAAACAAAAATGGCAAACCCAATTCCTTGCAACCCAAGCGAGAACTTTCTGTGAACATTTTATCCTGTGGATATATATAATTTTCCAGATTTGTATTGAAGTTAACAAAGCTGGGATTAGTTTTTGAGTCACTTTGACCAGCAACATGTGTTGTTGTCAATTTCGACAAACAATTGATTAAAATCTGACTTAATCTTTAATCACTATTCCAACATACTTTTTGGATAGAGTGAATAAGGAAATTAAACTATATGATAATTTGATAATTGTCCTCTCATTAGAGGATTCAATTAATCTGGCTCCAAGCACTAAGACAAATTGGCTTTAGTCAAATGACAATGGCAATGGCAGTATCATATTGTAATGGAAATCTCTTCATGGGAGAAAACATGAGAACATGAGCTTAGCTGTTTCAAGAACAATTTTCCCCATCTTTACAAATTAGGAATTTTAAATCATTTTCAAGTTTGGAGGATATACTGTATATAAATAAATAATAAAATTTTATTTTTTTTGGTATCCCATCTGGTATCCAAGGCTTTGCCCTGACTAATCCGGATCCGACCCGCGTCACGCACATAAATAATAAAATTTTAGCTAATGGGTTTAGAATAATATTGATTTGATGTTAAAAAAATCTACACTAATGGTGTTTTACATGGAGTGACAGCTAATGAATGACGATTTAACATATATATTAACCTTATCTCCAACATATTCTTCGTATCTTTTCAGATATAACCCATTCGTGAATAAAATGAACAGCCTTTCAAATGATTCATAGTTTGTCTTTCATTTTGTGCAGTTTACATTTCATGATCTGTAAAGTGAAAAGTAACGTAAATTGCCAACTAGGTTAGAAGGACCACAAATCAGAGACGTAAAGGGTAGAAAAAGGAAGTCTCTACCAATTGATTTTGCAACATGTGCAGCTTGGTATTTAACTTACAATTTCCAGTAAAAATTTTCCTGTATGTTACAATATTATACAGCTTATAGACATTCCCGCTATCGAGTTATCGTGGGAAGCTACATTATATACCACTAATAATAACATTGAATTTCTCCAAAAATTACTCTATATTATGGCTAAAATACTTATTATATGATGATGATGACCAGCCAGCTGAAGAAAGAGGAAAGATTACAAACCTCGAGAGTGAGGAATATTTCGAGGGGCAACTTAAGAGCACGATCAGGCTTCGACCTTTACTAAACTAGATGACTAGAATGTCATCAAGATCTTAGTGAGCTTTAAAAAGGCGATCCCAAGTGCATAACCAGTTTACTAAGTTGGAAGCTTCTTTATGCTGAAATTTAGAATCAAACTATAAACAATCTGTGCTTCTCAAACTGTTTATGTGGCTGGAAGTTGATTTATCGGCAAAGCTTCATTTGAGTTAAATCTGCAGATAAGAGCGACAAGAACATAAGAATAGTATGACAAAATGCATGGCTCCATAATGATAGTACATATCAAAGAGAACATGCAGTGGTTAAATTTGTTCTATTTGTGCCTTCGGAAATAACATATTTAAAAATCAAAAGATTAAGTACCTAAAAGAACACTGCTAAATCTTTAAATCATAGAAAAGCTAATACTACACCTTTCTGATATATATATCTTTACCATAAAGATGAAAGGAAGAGGTTAAAAGAGGATGCATGAAGTGTAAAAGAATTGTGATTTGCTTACCTATTGATCACGCGGTTCCTGTTATCAACCTTTCTTGTTGGTCTAATTTTTTGACCTTTACAATACCAATAAGAATTTGAAAGCTGAAAAATGCACAGACGACATATGCAGCAACAGCTGGCACCTGAAATCGACGACCATATGAGCAAATGGTTAAAGAAAATAGCCAAGAATGTTGGACAAACCAATACACAGAGGATTCACATTGAAAGAAAAGTAGATAGATAGCTTACTCTTAGGGAATTGAGGTACAAAATTGTTGCAAGGTTGACCAGGCTTCCAGCAGCTACTGCCTGTTAATTGGTAAATAGGAACATCATCACTAAGTAAATACAAGTATCTTATTTTGAAGAACATTAAACATATTCTCTAATCATCTAATGTAGAATATATCCAAGAGATAGAAGTTTTATCATTAAGAACATATCTCAATCTAAGAAATTAGAGAATAAGAAAAACAAGTTTATAAATTAAACTCACACTCCCTACTGTCTTCTGAACAGCAGCAACACGTTGGAAAGCCCTTTCAGACTCCAAAGTTCGCACTCGAAGCTTCAAATCACCTTGCTCCTGTAACATTAAGTATTATATTACATCCATATAAAATTCAAAAAATTGACGTAATATGGGTACTATTTCAACCTTTCAAACAAAATTACAGAAGGAATTCTAGAACCCTACCAGTCTTTGGAGAGTTTCAGCAAGCTTCTGAACCCTATCAGCCTGCCTAAATAAGTTGTAGAAGGCACGGGACTGTCTGTCCCATCTCTTTCTAAAGTCCTGAAATACATTTATGGATTAACATGAATATTGCATCAAGAAAGACAAGCCCAAAGCAGAACCAAATATTGCTGAAAATTACCTTTAATACAACTTCAACACCGGCTTCACGGAATCTTAACAACTCCAGTGCATAGCTAAAAGCATGAGAATGCAAGTTAATCAGATAATCAGAAAGTACAGAAGACTAAGTTTCAGAAAGGTAAATTAAATTATTTTAAGTCTCTGAAGGAGCTAAAACCACACTCACGGTTTTGCAATCTCAGTAATATCAAACCGAGGATCAAGGCCCTTCCCGATGCCATCTAACACTGCAGAGGAAATAGCTCTTTATGCTGATGTTTTTGTCAAATACAGCATATATAGCAGCGAAGTTTTGCAAGATTAATGTATCACCTGAAAATGCTCTGACAACAAATGTAAATGTGGCAGGGAATCGAAAAGGTTGATCTGCTGCAATGGCTAATAAATCTTCCCCTGTACAGATAATAAAACATCCATGAACAATGAGAATCGCTTTCAGAACATGCTCAAAGTATGCAAACTCAAAATATAATATGTGTCAATTACTATGAAAGACAACTTGGCCTATTAGATGTTTAATAAGCCTTCCCCACAGAAGTTAATAAGAATTCTCATGTTCTTTTGAGTTAGTTGACAGTACATAAATATAAATCTAGCCAAAAGAGTAGAACTTTGTACACAAAACCATTAACACCAAATGTATTACCAATTGCAGCCAGGCGTTGCTTCTTTTTCTCTATCTTTTCCTCCTTGGTTAATGGCTTCTTAAATCCAAGTTCTGCCGTAGCCATTTCTCTCTCCTTCCGTTGAGCAGCAAGACGCTCTTCAAAACTGAAATAATTGCATTTATATATGTCACATCTAATCATAAAACCGTTGGTGAAAGAGAAAATTCTAATACAAATAAGTTTTTTCCAAACCCAAACCTTTTATTTTCATGGTTAAATAAAACAGTAGCTTAGATTTCTAAACTTATATTCAGCAGGAAAGAGCATATCCAAATTACTAATTGATGCAGACAAATGCACCTTTTCTTGTTTGAGTTTTGACACAGACAAAAGCACACGTTATTGCTTTCACCAAGATCATCCTATTTTAGAAGAGAAATTTAAGTGTCCAGAAAAGCTAAACCATAGGATTTTCTCTTCATTAATCAGACCTGTTAAGGAAGAATTGAGCTGTCCTTCTGACAGCTGTCATATCTCCAGTAGGAACAAGAACACCCATCTGAACCATTGCTTCAAGGACCTATATTAAGGTTCAGTTAACTGAATCAGTAACATAATATAACAGTGAAAGTTGAAAAACTAATGCATGATATGGGCCATTAGTTATTCTTAAAGAGATAACCACCTTGTCAGGATCCTTCTCATAAACTCCATAGAATGCTTCCAACAAACCTTCTCTGATGTTTGAACTGATGCTGCAGGGGCCAAAACAGAAGATTGATTTCAGGAGAAGTCATCAAACTATCCTGATAAACTTTGATTCAGAATGCTTATTGTAAATAGCTAACATTGGATAGGAATGTACCTTCCCATCATCCCAAAGTCATAGAAGATAAGCCGTCCACCATTAACATCATCAACAGCAATATTTCCAGGGTGCTGTAGAAATGGAAGATACAAAAAAGTATCAAGGCTTGTTAGACATATTAGAGGACTTACGAGGGCATAAGCAATAATGGACTTGAAAACCACAGCTTACTTATAGCTAACACAACAATCGATTCTAAAACCTAGAAAAGATATAATTAGGCTAAAACGAGCCCTCCACTTGTTTGAATATACCATAAGCATGTCCCCTTGACATGGCACTTCTACAAATAAACCCAGAAGAATATCTGGCTCAATCAGTGCATTTGCATAAGCCGAAATATTGAAAGTAATGGTGGAGACTTACAGGGTCCGCATGGAAAAAACCATGAGATAGAATCTGTTCCAAATATGATTCAACCGCATATCTTCCCAGCCTGTATCACATATAAAATTTAATAATTGTGAAGAACAAGAAAGGTAACACATAACATGAATATCGTAAGTTGTAATCACTTATTCCTCTCAATTTGCAAAGCTCAAAGTGCTGAATACAATAGACAGCAATAGTAGATCAAATACTGGTTTACACAGGAAAAATTATCAAGACCTTTTCCGATCAACTCCCAATTGATCTAAAGCTTGAATCTTGTTTATTTTGATCCCTGGGACATACTCCATTGTCAGAACCTACATGAACATAAATGAATAAAAGCAATTAAGAATGCAATCCAAAATGGCACATTCCAATTTTAAGACTTTCAAAAAATTCTTAAAAGTCACCTGTGGTGTGGTGTATTCCCAGTATATCGTCGGAACTTTCACATAATCCATTTCTTTGAAGTTATTGGCAAACAATTCTGCGTTAGCAGCCTCCTTGGTGTAATCAATTTCCTGAAAAGTGCATTTAAATCAGTCACTATCAATAAGAACAATTTAGAACTTGCAAAAGCACAATTTGTACTAGTCCAAGCTTCATTTAAACTTATCCTTTTAAAATGAGTCCATTTCATAAGTCTAAAACCTATAAGGTTCTCTAAGGAAATTGCAATAAAGAAACTCTGTTAACAACTTAAAATAAAGAACCTTCCTGCATAAGCTTTTTAAGGAAATATCAATAAATTGCAGACACTATAAAATTTGACTAAAGCAGTTGAGAAGCAATGCACTTGATTGCTTCTGATGCAGCAATGAGACTACCTGATATAAAACGTATGCACATTCATCATAAATTGCAACCCAGTCTCTCTTTGCGCCATCTGACTTTGGGTCAAGCTTTTGAAGATATTCAGCTATTACCTGAAAACAACAAAGAGAGGGAGAGAGAGAACAGTAAGTCAACACAAATCACAAACTTTCAACCTTCCTTAGTGGTTCTCAATGTCAAAACACCTTTCAAGATTATATCATAAAGAAGTGGAGTTAGTAGTCAATGATGGTGATAGCATAACTACAATACGAGAAATCATGTGTGCTAAGCAAATTGCATAGTCAAACTGTAAAAGTAAATGTATGCAACACTACATAAGCAAAGGAACCATAGTCATGATAAAATCATAATGAGAAGATAACATTATTCAGGTAAGCTCTGATCAAATTAAGCATTAGATATTAAACTAATAATGAAACTAACCCTGAGGTTTTTTAGATCAATATCAAATAGGTCCTTTAGACCAGGCCTTTGTACTTTGATAACTACTTCCTGGCCCTTCAATTTTGCTCGATGAACTTGGCCTGAAAAAGAAACAACATTAATCTATTAGTTCCAATAAATCGACTTATGCAACATGATTGCAAAAATTTTCCACATCAGGTGAATCATTTAAGACAATAATATTACCAAGACTAGCAGCAGCAATGGGTTCATAGTCAAACCGATCAAAAATATCATCTACAGGGGCTCCAAGCTCTTCTTCAACAATAGATACTGCAGTCTCTGATGGAAAAGGTGGAACTTGATCCTGTATGCAACCACAAGTACATTCTTCTTAAATAACCCCCCTATCTAGAAAAATACTTCTCCAAGGAGAATTAACATAGAATAATACATGATTTTAACTGGAAGTCTAAAATTTTAAAGTAAAGGAACTTCAACCTGTAGCTCTGACAACTGATCAACATATTCTTGAGCAAGAATGTCAACCCTTGTGGAGAACTGCTGGCCAATTTTGATGAAAGTAGGACCAAGTCTCAAGATGCTTTCCTTTAACCACTTTGCCAAGGCCTTCCGCCTTAAAACTTTCTTTTCCTCAGTCATTCCTCCTGCATGTATGCAACATTAGAACTAGAACTATAACACCAGCAACAACTAGGAATGATAACAACATCATAAAAAGGAAAGCTAATCAGAAACTGCACACTATAGTTTAAAATGACTATTCCTAGCAAATTTAAAAACTAGCCTACCTCCGGAGTTTTACTGAAAAAAACAAAAAATAACTTAAGAGGATATGCCAAGAAGACCTGAGTGAACATGTGTTTAACTGAAAAACAAAGGAAAGCAACCTGCAACTAGGTAGTGACTGACCTCGATACGAGAATTTCTGATTGTTCAACCATGCCTTAAATATAAAAGTAAAAACAAATCCCCATATTTCCAAGGTCCTTTGTATTGTTGAGTAGGTTTTAAATCTATTCCAACGCCCACCAGGAGCAACAGACACCTGAAAGAGTTATTGCCACAAGATGATAATTAATGTTAAAATTGATGGAATACATGCACACAAAGAGACATATTAGCCTCCTCTTAAATGAAAAGCACATGAGAAAAGAAATGTTTTGAAACCACAAACAAATGATACAATCAGCAAAGGTATATATGTACTCTAAGTCAAGTAAATATGAAACATAGACACAAACATGTTGAGATTTGAGAATGCACATCAAGGACAAAGCATCATCATCTCATCTTCAAGATAGGGAGGTTTAATTAAGATTTCACTTGTGTAGTCCAACCATTGGGCAGAAGATAAACAAAACAATCAACTTTCCTATTAAATGCCACTAGATTTTTTTCTTTTAGTAGTTATATTGTTCTCACTAACGATCAAATAAGATAATACATTCAGATTTGCCCACTAGACCCTTTTTTGGTTGCTATTAGTAGCTTTTTGCTTTCTAAAACGCAATGGTGCTTGAAACTTTGAATACAAAAGTGTCTAAATTTACTATCATATCGATCAACTGTGCAATGTGCTAGTCACTTCAGAGTTCAGAGATTTATTCCCCATGAATTAATGTAATTTTAGTTTCCGTATAATTTAAGTTGCTTTGCAGCAAATTCTAAGACCTGAAAAAGTAAGTAACAACCAAAACAAAAATAAAAGTAATGACTTTTTTTGAAATCAATCCCAACTCCAGAGAAGTGAAAACCAACTACCTCAACTTGTTCTTGAGAGCTCCGCTTGAACCAAGCATCCTCTTTTCCAATTTCCTCTATCCTCTTCTGCCTTTTCGTCTCCGAAGCTACTCCATCTTCTTCCACAGCCACCACCTCCGCCGCCGTCACCACCGACGCCGCCGCACCATTCCCATTCCCATTTCCATTCACATACTTCACCAAGCTTCCATCGCTCTCACTCTCCACTACTCCAACCGATCCATTACTATACTTGTACTTACTAGCACTACCATTTCCATTCAATTCAAACCGACCGTTAACTTCCTTGATAAATTCTTGCTCCCTTTCCTCATACGCAACTCCTTCCTCTTTGCGAGCTCGAATCCGAGAACGAGAAACAGAAGCGTTCCTAAAATATCTGTTTCTAGAAAACGAAACTCTAGACAGAGAAGAGTATCTCGATAGAATAAACCGGTGCTTTGAAATTGTTCTCGGAGACAGAAAATGAAGCTCTTGTAATGGTAGAGACGACGCCATTAAATATGAATAACAGAATTATCTTCCTCCTTCAACAGAAACTCCAAATCAAACCCTAACTAACCCCCAAGATTTTCATTACTTTCTTTCTTTTTCCTGTATTTTCTTCTTCGGAATGTGAAGGTTTTTTGTGGTGGAGGAGTGAAGGAGAGTGAGCAGAAACGGACAGATTTTTAGGAAGTGAAAATGAAGTGGGAAATGAAAAGGAGAAAGAAAAAAAAGTGTGCAAAATAAGAGGACGGTGAATATACACAAAAATCGTTTAAAACAGAAAAAAGGGTGGAGATTAGGAGGACACGTGGCTGGGGAAGGATTGAGTGAATGGGGATTTTGAGAGTTCCTATTGGAGGAGAGTGTCGAGGGATATGTCTTGGCCACAAACTCGCTTTGTCTAGGCGGAATTCATTTGGACGCTTTTTGGCTTACGTGTCAATTAATTTTTGTTTTATTTGAAATTAAATTGAATTTATAACCCAAAAATTCGTAACCGCTTATACGAGTTATGCATGGGCTGGAGCCACTTAGATCATGTTGGACTCTAGCAAAGCCCAAAGCCCCAAATTTTTGACATCTCTCAACAAAATTCTTTGTTCTTTCATTTAACAAGTTACAATTTAGTGAAATTTCTCAAATATGATCATGAATTCAATTTGATAATTTTGTTGATAGGAATTTGATATTGGATGAATTTTGCTATCGAAACGGGTGAAATTATCAGATAGATCACTTTTAATGTGTCGTCCATGGTTCCAACACAATAATTTTATGCATAAACCATCATCTAATCTTTATTCCACCTTAATACATATTTAAACGAAAATTATATCCATTTGTAGGCAAGTTTTTAGATATAAACTTGTTAGTACTACAATTTTTTTTTTGTTTAGGAAAAAAAACGTTTTATTCATTAAGAAGAATGAGAATTACAGTCAAATTGTAGAGGGTCATGCAACCAGTAGGGTTGGATCATGCAACCAGGAGGGCATGTCCTCCATCCAAACAATTTCATCGTCTAATGATAAATCAAAACGAGCTAACTCGTGAGCAACTACAATTAACAAGCAATGCATGGTTCAGGAATTACCCATTTTTTCCCCTCATTTGTTAAGGCGCCATGTCGGTATAGCCACGAGATGTTTGACCCTAGGACATACAATTCCAAAGTCTTCAGCCATGTCCAAATCAGTTGCCAACATACCACTTGGGAGTTCCCAATCAAAGCAATGAACCAATTGTGCGACCACAAGACGAACATAGTGAGACCAAGTTGCATTCCAGGGCAACCTCGGCGGCCAGACCCAAATGGGATAAGCTGGAAGTTTTGTCCACGAAGATCAATGTCACTTCCAACAAATCTCTCTGGATTGAACTTCTCTGCATCGGCCCAAGCCTTTTCGTCCCTACCAATGGCCCATGCGTTAATCATGATGCGAGAATTTTTGGGTATGTGAAAGTCATTAACAATGCAATCTTCCATGGATGCATGAGGGATTAACAATGGCACCACCGGATGGAGTCTGAAACTTTCTTTGACAACCATGTTTAAGTATTCCAATTTCTCCAAATCTGATTCTTCCACCATTCTCTCCATTCCTACCACTTTTTCTAACTCTTTTTGGACTTTGTTCATTACTGTCGGATTTTTTATGAGTTCCGACAGTGTCCACTCGATTGCAGCTGCCGAAGTGTCCATTGATGCCACCAGGATGTCCTGCAAGGGAATTATAAGCAAAAACTTAATTTTGAGAAGGTTTAATGCCCCTTTCGCACCTGAATTTGTAAGATTTGCCTCCTAAACTTTAATTTTGGATGTTTTGTCCCCTGAACTTTTGCAATTTGGAATCATGTTAGTCCTTCTCAAACAGTTAGCATGATGGCACCGTCAATCCGTTAATGTGAAAAAAATGCCACGTGGCAATGCCATGTGGCAAGGTCATATCGGACCAGGCCGCTAACATGGCATTGCCGAGTGGCATTTTTTGTATCACGTCAATGGCGTGACGGTACAATCACACCAACCGTTTGAGAGAGACTAACATTGTTCCAAATTGCAAGTTCAAGGGCAAGAAGTCCAAAATTGAAGTTTAGGGGATAAAACATCAAAATCATACAAGTTGAATATGCAAAAAGGGCATTAAACCGTTTTGAGAATGAAGAGTTACCATGGAAATTTTGAGAAATGGGGAATATTTACCAAGATTACTGCTTTAATTGTGTCTCTGGTCACTTGGTACTCTGTTTCTTTCGAATCCATGAATCCCAACATGACATCAACAAAGTCCTTGGTTTTGCTTTCATCTCTGAATCGAACATGTTCCTCAACTATCTTCTCCAACAAATCATCAAATACCTTGGCGATTCGTTCTAAGCGCTTGGTCAACCCTTGAAGATCAAGTGATTTAATTTGAGGGATATAATCTGCTAAATTAAAAGCCGCCCCAATTTGCATACCCTCTCGAATCACAGCTTGGATCTTCCTCTCGTCAACTTCATCATCCAAATATTTCTTCCCAAGCACCATTCGACAAGACATGTCACTACTAAGGGTCGACACCTTAGAACTCAGGTCAACGGCAACACGATTCCGAGCAGCATCTTTAATGGAGTCGATCAGAAGTTGAAGCTCCTCTTTTCTCATGGACTTGAAAGAGTTGATTTTGTGGCTGTTAAGTAACTCCACCGTGCACATCTTCCGCGCGTTCCGCCAGTAAGAACCGTACGGTGAGAAAGACACGTTCTGTTGATTGTAAGCGACATACTTGGCAGCTTCAACCGGCGGCCGGCTAGCGAAAACAAGGTCATGTGTTCTGAGAAAAAGCTCGGCGGCTTCAGGGGATGAAACGATTATTACAGGCATCAAACCAAACCGTAAGTGCATGATGGGACCATATTTTTGTGCTAATTTTTGAAGATCTCGGTGTGGTTTGTTCCCTAGCATGAGAAGGTTTCCGATGATCGGAAGCCCTCTTGGACCGGGAGGTAATCTCTTGATTTTTGCCCTTATTTTCCATGCCAAAGCTTGGAACAAAAAGATAGTAATTGCAGAAATTGAAAGAACCGTCCATGTCCAATCCATGGAAGTTATAATAGGCAGGGGAAATGTTTATCGTCTTCACTCTATTTTTTTTTTTTCACCAAACTTCGTCTTCACTCTTCACTCTTTAGGCAACTTGGTATTAAGATATATATTTTTTTTCCAAAAGCAAAGGCTGGTATTAAGATATTGGTTTGGATTTTTTTTTATACCACATGGTTTGGAGTTTAGAACTTGAAGAAATATAATAAAATTTTAGTAATTCGAGGAAATTTCAATGCCTACGTAAAATTCAATGCCTACGTATATACATACAAAATTATAGATGGAAATCCTCTGCTCAAGTTTTGTGCCCCATTACATGTTTCATTCACCAAATCATGCCACATGTTATTTGTGTTATACCTTATTTGTTTTTAAGTTTTAACAAGTAATATTTATACAAGAAAATAAAATAAGAAACCCACATAAAAATCAGGTTTAGCCCCAAATTAATAATAAATAATTATATATAAGGGTTAGTCCTAAATTTTAATACATTCCCCGTAGAGTTTTATAATGAAAATATAAAATTTAATTTAATTACGCAAACAAGGAATAACATTAAAAAATGAGAAGTGACACGTGTCATTATTTGATGGATGGGACACAAGTGGAGCACCAAAATTGGGGTAGAGGATTTTCGTTCCAAAATTATTACGCATATATAGTCCAATCTATGCGGTCTCTTACAAGGCTATAAGATAATTGCGGGCGAAATTAATTGGTTAGCCCTTGAACGATAAAGCTTTGGACATTTTGTTCTATGAACTTCAATTGTAGACGTTTTGTCTTTGAATTCTCAATTTGAAACCCTATTAGTTTCTTTCAAACGGTAGGTGTGACGTCACACAGATGATGTGGTGTTGTCACATCGGACAAAATGCCACATGGCAATGCCATGTTGGACCAGCCCGACTCATGCCACGTCAAACCAAATTGCTTACGTGTGGCATTGACACATTGCATTTTTGTGCCACATGGCATTGCCACGTCAATATCATGACGGCACCATCACACCTAGTTTGAAAGAACTAATGAGACTCCAAATTAAGAGTTTTTTAAGATAAAATATTTAAAATTGAAGTTTAGAGGGTAAAACGTCCAAACAATACAAGTTCAGGACAAAAAGGCATTAAGTCGGAATTAATTAACACAAGCTTTTAATGTAACACATTATGCCACGTTTATTCATCTTGATGGTAAAAGTCAAAAGAGGGGGAAATAGATATTTTATGTTATTTAAATTTTCTTTCGGTTGTCAGGCCCAGGCTACCCTGAATATAGCTACAAATTTCTGCAGCATATTGCTAGAAGAGACATCAAACAGTTTCATATCCAACAAAGAGTAAACCAAACTCTTATGTGTTATTCTTTCATGTAAACAGAAACAAACTTACAAGTTACAACGTTAGAAAGTAATTGAGCACTCTGTTTCTGAGAGACTTTCTCATATTTTAAGGCGCCAAGTTGGAACAGCCAACAAATGCTTGGCTCTAGGACAAACTAATCCGAAGTCCTCAGTCATATCGAGATCAGTCATCGACATATTATCCGGAAGCTCCCAATTAAAGCAATGAACCAATTGTGCAACCACAAGACGAACAATGGTCAAACCCAGTTGCATTCCAGGGCAGCCTCTGCGACCGGAACCGAATGGGATTAACTGGAAGTCATGTCCACGAAGATCCATGTCATTTTTCTCAAATCTCTCTGGCATGAATTTCTCTGCATCAGTCCAAATCTTTGGGTCTCGACCAATGGCCCATGCGTTTACTAAAATACGTGAATTCTTAGGAATGTGAAAGCCATTAACTGTGCAATCTTCCGTTGAAGCATGGGGGACTAGCAATGGTGCCACTGGATGGAGCCTTAAGCTTTCTTTCACAACCATGTATAAGTATTCCAATTTCTCCAAGTCTGACTCTTCCACCATTTTTTCCATCCCTATCACATTTTCGAGTTCTTTTTGGACTTTCTTTAGCACCCATGGATGCCTGATGAGTTCGGACAGTGTCCAATCAATTGCAGTTGCTGTCGTGTCCATTGAACCTACAAGCATGTCCTGCAAGAATATTCGTAATGAACAAACATGTATAATTTTTTGGCTTAACGCCCTTTTGCTCCCTGAACTTGTACAATTTAAATGTTTTGGCCCCTAAATTTTAATTTTGAACGTTTTATCCCCTGAACTTACAGTTTGGAGACACGTTAGTTCCTCTAAAACAATAGGCGTGACGTCACGTTGCTGAGTCAGCTTTTTTGTTCGACGTGGCATTTTTTGTCCGACGTACGTGGTAATGCCACATCAGCAACGTGACTGTGCCATCACGCCAACAGTTTGAAAGGGACTAACATGGCTCCAATTTTCAAGTTTAAGGGGCAAAACATCCAAAATTAAAGTTTAGAGGGTAAAACGTCAAAATCGTACGAGTTCAGGGAGCAAAAAGCTATTGAGCTATAATTTTTTAGAGAAAAATAAATCAAATTCATGGTTTAGGGAGAGTTTTGAAACAGTTACCAAGATTATTGCTTTGATGGAGTCTCGTTCCACGCAATACTCTGTTCCTTCTGACCCCATGAATTCCAACATGACATCAACAAAATCTTTGGTTCTGTTTTCATCATCTTTGGATTCAACATGTTCATCAATTACCTTCTCAAAGAAGTCATCAAAAACCTTACCAACAGCTTTCATTCGCTTTCTCAGCCCCTGAAGATCAAGTGCTTTAATTGGAGGAATATAATCATTCAAATTAAAAGCTGCAGCAACTTGCATTCCTTCTCGAATTATAGCTTCAAAACCCTTATCATGGAACTCATCATTATGATATTTCTTTCCAAGCACCATTCTGCAAGACATATCAGTACTAAGAGAAGAAACCTTATCAGTAATATCAACAGCAATTCCAACACGAGCAGCCTCTTGAATAGACTCAATCAGAAGATTAAGTTCTCCCTTTCTCATGGACTTAAAAGAGTTGATTTTAAGATTACTAAGCAACTCCAAAGTGCACATTTTCCGCGCGTTGCGCCAATATGAACCGTATGGACAGAAGGTCAAGTTTTGTTGATTGTAACAAATATATGTTGAACCCTCATGAGGTGGCCTGCTGGCAAAGACAAGGTCATGTGTTTTGAGGAACAGCTCGGCGGCTTCGGCTGATGAGACGATTATTACAGGCATCAGGCCAAAGCGTAAGTGCATAATGGGGCCATATTTTTGGGCTAGTTTTTGAAAATCTTGGTGAGGTTTGTCGCCTATCATGAGAAGGTTTCCAAGAATAGGAAGACCTTTTGGACCAGGTGGTAATTTCTTGTTTTTGGCCTTTCTTTTCCAAGCTAATGCTTGGAAGAAAACAATTAGTGTAGCAACTGCAAGAGTTGTCCATGTCCAGTACTCCATGGTAGGAATTTGAATTCAAAAGGGAAAAAAAAAACTGTTGAAAGGCAGAACAAAGAATCTGAGACTTGGGATTTAACCTTTGGAACTGGGATACTTATAATCAAGGTTGGGGGCTAGCAGACAGAACATAAAAGAAACAGAACAGGAGTAAACTTCAATGCTTAGATGCCTATTCAATTCTATTGGAGAAATATTATACTATAATTACAAGTTAATTAAGCATGAAAAAGACCCTTATACTTTATTGTTAGTTTAGTTCTATTAGTTAAAGTGTTTTTTGATGTTAAGTATTAATTTGCTTGGTGTTTTCTACTTGTATCTTTATGAAAGGACAACTTATCAGATTTTTCTAATCTTGTGGATATCCATTAACCAACAAATGAGCTTCTTAGCATTAAGAACTTGGTGGTTTAATTTAATCTTTCTCCCTTCATCCTCTCTCTTTCATCTTGCTGCATTGGATATATCCATGTGGGGCACTGTTAAAGTTTTCTTGAGAAAAATTGTCAATTCTTGTCTTCAGGCCAAGGATCCATGTCTATGGTACTTTGTGTCTGAGATACCAATATTCTTGGTTTCTTGCTTTGTCTATTAATTATTAGTAGCCCTATTTTATTCTTAATATGATGAGTTGCCTTGATAAGGAGTTGTCCAATTAAAAATCCCAATTAAAACCAGGTTTAGCCCCAAATTAACAACAAATATTTATATATAAGGGTTAGTTCTAAATTTTAATATATTCCCCATAGGGTTTTAGAATGAAAATATAAAATTTAATTTAACTAGACAAACAAGGAATAACATTAAAAACTGAAAAAGGACACGTGTCATTATTTGGTGGATGGAGCACGGTGGGGCACAAAAAATGGGGGAAGAGGATTTTTATCCATCTCAGTGTCCTTAGCCTACAATATTTCTTCCATCTGGCATGACATATAGTATCATTTGAATTAAGTCAATTGGGTAGTTACAAGAGAAATGAAACATAACTACATAAGTATGAAAAATAGACCAAAGAACAATCTTAGTTAAACTAGATAATATTTGCAACTATCCACAAACTCAAGACAATTATTGTTTCTAAATTTCCATACCAATTTTTACTCTTTAAACTCAAGATCATAAGTTTGTGTTTAAAAAATGAGATTTTAATAAGATTTATTTATAAATATTGATTTTTGACTAATGGCATTTATATTCTTGAAATAGATCGTACTACTATTTACAGCTAGTGGTTGATAGCACCAGTGGATCCGTGGCGCAATGGTAGCGCGTCTGACTCCAGATCAGAAGGTTGCGTGTTCGATTCACGTCGGGTTCAAAACCCCGATCCCAAGCGGATTCTCCCTTTTTGTTTTTTGCTATTTTGCCTCCTGTATGGGGTAGTTTCGTCATTCCGTTCCTCCTACAACAATTGATATTTATAAAATACCCCCACAATGCCCGCCATTTTAACAGAAAAGTCCCTATCTTCTCCAAGCACAGCGAAAGCAAAGAAACAAAAAAAAT
Organism: Corchorus olitorius; assembly: GCA_001974825.2. Lineage (NCBI taxonomy): Eukaryota > Viridiplantae > Streptophyta > Magnoliopsida > Malvales > Malvaceae > Corchorus > Corchorus olitorius. The sequence goes on from AWUE01014619.1 coordinate 75,988, forward strand.
GCCCCTAATTTTATCACCTTACTCTCTGCAACTGCAAGTCTCGGCATTCACCCAAGGTTCCTCACAAGTTTACATATCCACCCTTAGCCAGCCATGTCATCTTTCAACCAGACGCATAACCCGAATTTCCTGTGTTTCGACCCGACCCCGGAAAAGAAGAGGTTCTTCGATGGCCGAGGAATCGGATTCCAAGCAACTGGTTCGGGTCTTAATGAGAAGTTTCAGCAACAAAGAGCCGTTGGTTAAGACATTGAGCAGATACGTGAAGGTTGTGAGATGTGAGCACTGTTTTCTTCTGTTTGAAGAACTTGGTAAAACTGATAAGTGGCTTCAGTGCCTTGAGGTATCTTTGTTTCTCTCTGGTTTTTTTTTTTTTTTAATTTGTTCATTTTGTGGCTTTGGGTATTTAGAATTGTAAATTTAAGGTTTATGTTTATATAATTTTTGGGTAAATATTTTTTTTTTTTAGAAATCGATACTAGTAACTTAAAGATATTGATTCCTTTGGTGAAAAGAAGGGTATTTTGCAGTTTTATAGGCCAATAGGTTAGAATTAGGAAGTGTTTTAGTCTAGTGGAACTTAATACAGATCATTACCAGCTTGCATTACCATTCAATATATGAGAAAGCATGAATCTTGGAATGTTAATTATCTGAAAGGAAAGCTCTTATTCATCTTGAACTTTATATGTTGAAAATTTGAGTTATCCAAGTGACAAATTTGTTGTCTTGTGAGATATCTGGATGGTAGCTAGCATAAATTACAAGGAGAATCTTTAATGTTGGTAGTTAAGGCATTTGTTGGAATAAAATGTTTCCTTTACTTACATCTTGTGCTCTTCAGGTTTTCAGATGGATGCAGAAGCAACGCTGGTATATTGCCGATAATGGGATTTATTCAAAGTTAATTTCGGTTATGGGAAAGAAGGGTCAAACTAGAATGGCAATGTGGCTCTTTTCTGAGATGCGGAATAGTGGTTGCCGGCCTGATGTTTCTGTTTATAATGCTCTTATCACAGCCCACCTCCATTCCCATGACAAAGCAAAAGCGTTGGATAAAGCTTTGAGTTACTTCAATAAGATGAAGGGAATGGAACGGTGTAAGCCTAACATAGTCACATACAATATTCTTCTGAGAGCCTTTGCTCAAGCTAGAAATGTGGATCAGGTTAATGCTTTGTTTAAGGATCTTGCAGAGAGTATTATTGCCCCTGATATATATACATTTAATGGCGTGATGGATGCATATGGGAAAAATGGAATGATCAGAGAGATGGAGTCTGTTCTTTCTCGAATGAAAAGCAACCAGTGTAAGCCTGATATTATTACATTTAATTTGTTGATTGATTCGTATGGCAAGAAGCAACAATTTGATAAGATGGAACAAGTGTTTAAGAGCTTGTTACGCTCCAAGGAAAAACCTACCCTCCCTACCTTTAATTCAATGATCGTAAACTATGGGAAGGCACGGCTTAAAGAGAAAGCAGAACATGCTTTCAAAAAAATGACTGATATGAAATACATACCAAGTTTCATAACCTATGAGAGTCTGATTATGATGTATGGCTATTGTGATTGTGTTTCTAGGGCTAGAGAAATTTTTGACGGGATTGTTAACTCTGGGAAGGAGATGAGAGTTTCAACCCTAAATGTCATGCTTGAAGTTTACTGCAGAAATGGTCTACATATGGAAGCAGATAGGCTCTTTGACAATGCACATAACATGGGCGTGACTTGTAACTCATCAACATATAAACTTCTATATAAGGCCTACACTAAGGCCAACATGAAAGACCTCCTGCAGAAGCTAATGAAGCAAATGGAAAAAGATGGTATAGTTCCGAACAAAAGGTTCTTCCTTGAAGCTCTAGAGACTTTTGGATCTTCAGCTAGTCCAAATTCTGTTAGTGCTACTACTGGTGACAGGCCAGAGAATGGGGCAAAAACTGAGGTGGCAGTAATTAATTGATTGGTTTTTTTATTCTTCTGGTCTTCTTCCAAGTGAGCATGTTTTCAAAGCAAGGCTTGTGTCGCTTGCGGATGGTAATCAAGTTTGATTATTTCAAACACATTCAATGAAGCAGAGAAAGAGAAGGAAGATGCAGAACATTTCTCTTGGACATCGATATCTTCTGCATCAACATTGAGCAGCAAAGTAGGTGACTAATTTTTGCATGTGTGGCTTGTAATGTTCACAGCATGACTTGCTGCATCAAGGAGCACCGCAACATTCATGACAGGCAACTAAGATGGTAAATAAAACGAAGTTGCCGCGCAAATGCGCATTGAACAAAGAAACTCAATTGCTTTTGCGTTGTCAAACCTTGTTCTTTTGTCATTCTTGTTCCCAGTGACTTACAATAGGAATAATCAATCTGTGTATATAGTACTAGCAAGCTGCTGTAGACTTCATTGATTTTATTTTGCGACAGAACAGTTTTGATTTTTGAATTTTGGTCATTATATCTAAATGATTCAATCATCTTCAATAAGAACGCTGTTTCATGCTATATAATTCTCACAATTTAGGATTCTGGATGCTGCTTGATTTCACGAATGACAAATTGCAGAGATCAGAGGCACTTACTGGTTCAACTAATAGCAAATTAGCAATCCCTAAACACGGGATCATGTTGCTTGTTACAGTTTTAAGTGCAACCCTATAGAAGGATTTGGTACAAGCCATTCTAAACATGATTCCGATCACTTTGGTTGAGCTTAAGCTAAACCCATCTGTTATTACAAACAAGAAAGATATATTAAGTATAAACACAGACACTTTCACCGTACATAAGCAATGTCATAAGAGTGTCAGTGTGTTTCATTAGTATTTTAGTTATACAATGATGAGAGAACATTTATAAATTTCTTGTAATTTTCCAGTAGAGTTAAACCATATCTAAAGCCTCAACAGTTTGAAGTCAATCATCCCTCCTCCGACTCTGCAAGCAAAAACTCAAAAATCAGAACAATAACGATGGGACAGTATTTTCATGCCCCAACAACAACAACAACAACAACAACAACAACAACAAAAAGAACAATGGGACAGTATTTGCATTTCAAGAACATATTACATATATGTATAGCACATAAAGGAGAATGTATCAACCATTATGTTAGCTAAGGGAAAACAAAGAGATTGGATTAGTCAGGGTTTCAAATTAATTCCACTTGTTAAACAAAAAGCAACAGCAAGCAGAATATTAATGGATAAGTTAACTAAATGCATACCACGTATAGCTTCCATATTGTCCTCCTTATAGACACCAAGGGGTGAGCCATGAACAGAAAGAAGCATCTCGCCAGGCTTAGGCAACCTCAGAGTCTTTGGTGTCATTCCAATTGATAACCTCTGGCTGGTCACCTAGAACAATAGCAAAATAAGGTAAACCATTTTATCAATTATAACTCAATAGAAGGCCATTGAGAAGCACTTAGACTACCCTATGGCAGCGAAAGGAATATAATGAAATCTTAGATTTGAAAGCATAACAAAACACGCTGCTTTAGTTTCAAAGTTCAATAATCAGGGATTACGTGATAGTGGTAAAGGGGGGATAATTCATTTTCTGATATAGGTTTATAACTCTGAAGGTTCTAGTTAGCTAAGATGATGAAGTTCTTAGGTCTCTGGACAGAAAATAGTTAACAATGGCCAAAACATGATGGATGGTCTTCATCATGATAAACTCTTCTCCTTTTTGTAATCCTCATATTAATTTTGATACTTGAGTTACTATTCAGAACTTACAACTATCGGAAGAAACTTTAGTTTAGTCAGTGAAGCTCTGGTGGACAAGATACACATCCAACTGAAATCCTGATTTATAAACAAAAAGGTGCAAACAAAATGAAAATACATACCCCAGGAGTTCGAAAAGCATCATGCATTCCAAACATCTGACTGTCCGATGTCCCCTCCAAAACCTACAAAACAGAAAGTTTAAGTTGAAAGATTACAATAGCTCATATAATATCATTAAATGAATGATAGGTCATGCATGTTTGATGCGCTCATTGTCTAAATCGTGATGAATAATAATACACAGAAATGGTGAGAAACCTCAAAATGGCCTACAACATGAAAATATGCTAAACTTGCTATTAAGAAGAATCTGTCAAGGACATGTACAAAAAAAGGTTTTAAAATGGAAAAAGCCTCAAATCCAAAATAAAAACAATATAGCAACATTCAAGCACCCCTTAAATGTTGCAACTTCAAAGCTACTTGGTTCTGGGAATGAAAAAAGGCAACTACTGTTTATTTATATTCCAAGATATAAATGTAGGTAAAGAGAACATACAAAGTCCTTGATCTGCAGATTTTCACCCTGTAGAAAGCTTGTTCTTGCTGCCACCAAGAAAGCAACTTCTTTAGACAGAATCATTGTGAAAAATCAAAGCTAACCATATGTTCCAAAAGGAAAAATTTAAACTACCTCCTTCAGTTGAAAACTCAAAGCCACCAAAAGACGGAATGCTAGGATAAGCTATGGACATTCGATGTAATAAGGAAGCGTTTATGTCTCTTCCATCTACATTATGCATATATATGTTACCATCTTCATGTTTCCACTGCACTTCAAACTGTCCATTTTCTGCATTTCTTACAACTGATACATTTGGAAGATTTTCATTGAAAAATTGCAATACAGGCGTTTTCCGCTGCTCCTCGCTACAATACGAGCGTAGTAAACGCAATGCAGTCAACATATGTTCAATCTCTACATCACGGATAGCCTTAATAGCAGCACATTGCCTATCAGCTGCTAACAAACAAATTTTGAATGGCATTAATAAAATGGGCAATTTTAAAACAGTCTCCATAATCAAATAACTTAGATTCTACCTCTTTCTATCTAATTTTCATATTCCCAAAGCTGCTCTAAGAAAATACTAAATAACTAAATAAATGGGTAAAAGCAAAATTGAAAATTGATTGAAAAGCACGAATACCCAAACTGTAATCGCCCATTCAAACATATTCGTTCCATATAGAAATTCAATTGAAGAACAAGGATACCTTCTTGGTTGATTAATTCGGCTTTAGTCTCCTCAAGTTCTTCCTCCTTTTTTTCCTCTTCCTCGCATTCTGCTGGAGCTTTTTTAATTCTTTTGGCTCTACGTTTCGCCATTTCAATATTGTTTGGCCTGATCTACAATAAGCACATGAACTCTCGAGGATAAGCTTTCTGAAGAGAGAATTTAGGGGAAAGCCCAATTCAGCGACTGGGATTTCTTCTTCCTCGACGACAAAATGCGAGTACCAGTAGAACTGATTCAAAGGGAAATTAACAAGAAAAAAAATGGATTGTGAGTTATCTAGACTTATTTATTACTTCATTATTACTTTAGAAAAAATAACGAAAAAAAATGAAAAAAAAAATTCACCAAACCTGAAATTACAAACTTTAGAGATGAAATTTGGAAGGATATATGAAAGGCTCGATGGATTATTTTGGAGAAGAAGAAAGTCCCGCTTTCTTATTTTGAATTTCCCTTTTTTCTTTTTTTTTT